>JAAGAY010142528.1:0-48114 GCA_011801015.1 Ardeotis arabs
AAAAAAAAAAAAAAAAAAAAAAAAAGTCTAATTTCTCTCGAAGAGCTCAGGATTCCACCCCAGGCCACGCACCCGAAGCGAAAGGCGCTTCCACCCGCCCCCAGGCCCCGCAGGCGGCAGCAGGGCCGACACCTCCCAGTGCGCGGAGGCGAGCGGCGCCACCGGACAGGGGCCCGGCGGGACGCCCGGCGGCGCGGGGGAGCCGCCACGCTGTGAGGCTGCAGCTTCCCGGCTTCCTCGCGAACCGGCAAGGCGCCGATGAACCGCGATGAGGGCGACTCGCCCCAACTTTGCCATTGCATGATTATTTTTCTTTTTCGGAGCAGGGAACTTTGGCCCGCCCTTCCCCAGGGAGGCGAGGGCCGGCAGCAGGGCACACGGCCCCGGCCCCCCGAGCCCCGGCAGCAGCCCTGGGGAGGGCGAGCAGCGGGGCTCCGCGTCCCTCCCTGCCGCCGCCCTCTGAGGGCCGCGCAGGCAGAGCCGCCATCTCGCGGCCGCGGGGCAGAAGGAGGGCCCAGCTCCCCCCTTCCCCAGCCGCCCTCACCGCGCCGAGCGCCCACTTACCCACGCGAAGAGCACCGGCTCCATGGGGCCGGCAGCCTCCAGCCCTTCCCGCCGCGCCGCAGGCCGGGGAGGAAGAGGCGGAGCGGGCGCCGGCGGGGCCCCGCCTCACTCCGAGCCGCCGCTGCCGCCGCGCCGCGGGGTGTTTGTGTGGAGCCCGGCCGTTGCACGATGGCGGCCGTCGGGCAGTTGTAGGCAACGCCGTCACAGCTTCGCCCGTCGAGGTCCCTGCCAGGGGCGGGAAGGGCACGGGCACCGGCCGACCCTCCCGAAGCCCTCGGGAGTGTTTGGGGGCGGCTGTGGGGAGCAGCTGCCGTCCCGATGGCCTCCCCTGGTCCCCAGTGCCGCGGTTACCTGTCCGCTACCGGAACGCTCCAGCTCTGGCTGCGGCTTAGGCGAAAAACTCCCCAAAATCCAGAGCCCCACTGACGGCGGTGGGACGGCCAGGGCCTGTGGAACTTGTCCTCAACACTCACTTGTTTCAAAAAAAAAAAAAAACCAAAAAACTAAGCCTTCAAAAAACGAGGGGAGAAAACAAGTCACTCCTCAAATAAATAGATACAGTTCCCAATGGAATTCAAGTCACATTTGTGGAATAGCTGAACCACAGTATGAAACAAAGCCTTGGTCAGAAGTGAGTACGTTGTGTTTATTGCTACAGTGCTGAAGTAAAGTTTTTTTTCTCTTCTAAAAATTACCAGCAAGTCATTTATTTCACTGACATTTAAAGCCTCCACAATAGTTTAAAATATTTAAATTATTACTGTTCTACATAGCCAGAAGGTGTGACGCACAAAACCAAACATATGTGGTGTTAATGCCATGGAAATGCATCTCTTCTGTATTACTTTCAGCAGTTTACTTACTTTTTTTGATACACAAGTGCAAAGATACAATTGCTGTTTTTCCAAAGTATTTGAAATTAGGTGCTAATTTACCAAGTATAAGGTTTCCTACTTGAAATGTGTATACAAAATTCAGACAAAGAGTTGAAGTAACACAGATCTATGTATATTTCAACAACATAATAACCCCAATATTTTGTAAAATGCAGCTGAATAGTAACTATTAGCACAGAAGCAGACAAAACAGACCCTCCCTTACTACTCACTGATAGGAAGGTTTCTTCTTTAGAAAGACAAAGCTCTTAAAATCTGTTTTAAAGTAAAATGTAATGTAAGCCATAAATGTTGTAGACTATATTTCTATATCTTAAATGCTCTTTAAAAAAAGAGTTATAGTGGGTTAATAGTCACAGAAAAAGTGATCTAGATTTGATTTAAACAGTGAATATATTTGGAAAGATTGGTCCAGTGATTGATCATGGAGCAGATGTGGCCTACTAAGAAGCATATGAAACTCAAACTGATTTTCAAGCACAGAGGTTCAGGAAAGTCCTTTCAAGTTCTCAAAATCCTGGACTAGCATCTCCAGTGTATTTAAGATTTCATTCCACTTTTCCGGCAACCTTCACAGCTGCAAATTCTGGATTTCCTGGTAAGCTCTACCTATGAAGAATCAGTGCCTAGCGTGCTATTAAATATACCCTACACATTACAGATCTTCCATTCAAATATATCGTATCCTGTACACATACTCATTTCACTGGCATGGTCGGCAGAAACAGCAGCCGGCACAGCTTTGAAACTACGGGGCCCTGAAAACACAGAAGTTTTCTACGACATGAAACAGACAACTCAGCAGGACACTTGCTTCTCAGTGCTTGTGAAGTGCTCTTTGGAATTAGGTATACTTTATGCTACGAAGTAGTTTGTTCCATTCATAGCCACAGAATTTTATGAAATGTTTGGGCCTTTCAGTTATTATTTGCTTGACAGGGAGCAAAGGTGTTGAGATCTAGTGAAGAAGAAACTAAATATACCTTTGTACAGCTTGTGCAGGTCAATAAAGTGACCGAGCAATCAACAGGATACTTATTCTTATAAAAAGCAGGGTAGACTGTGATCTTTGGCTGTTATTTTAAACTCCAGTGTTATTTTAGAACCAATGAAACTATTTTGAATATTAAATAGTAATTTGGAAATGGTTTTAGGCTTTGTGCTAAGTTGGTATCTGATGGCTTGCTATATTTTTTGCTAAATTAATTCAATCAGGAAAAAGGCAAATGGTATTTCTGTAAGGAAAGGTCTTCCCTCAGGTGCACTATCAAGGACAGCAACAAAAATCCTGACTCTCTGAGATGATAGCAAATATTTTAAAACAAACAGAATTAGGATTTCATGCATCCACTCTGTATCTCTGCCTTATACCAGAAGCATACCAAACAGCACATTTGTAGTTCTTTGGGGGCAAGAATGATCCCTTTGAAAGCAAGATTTGAACCCTCGATTTTATCACCATGAACCTCCAGCTATTTGTGTTCTGACACCTGCATTGTAATCATTTAAGTTTTAAACTTAGTAGCACAGACTTAGAAGCACTGGTTACTATAGCTTCTACGCTATAAACTCTGCAATGCTATAAAATTAGTAGCATAGACCACTAGAGTCAGAAATGGACATTTCCCTATGGCAAATTATTCCATTATTGCCTCATAAGCCAGCTTTTATAGGTCTGATCCCAGCCCTGATCCACAGACCACACTTTTGCTCCAGTCTAGCAATTTCTCTACTCCCATACCAGCTTCTCAAAGGCAACTCTGGGCCTTTTTTATCCAAGATGGATGGAGGGTTACACAGAGAAACAAGATAAAGTTATTATCTCATGGGCCATTCACTCTTCCATTTGTAAAGGACAGAGTTCTGCATACAACACATTACACGCCTAGAAAGAAATCAGTAGGAAAAAAGAGTTGCCAAGTGCACCACACTACTGACAGGGGCGTTAAACTTCCAGCTGCTTGCCCATCTTGCTGAGGGCATCGCTGACAATGTCCAGCTCATGGCGTAGCTCATTCACCACGTTGGCAATGCTCTTCGTGTCTTTCAGGATCTGCACACTTTGAGTATATGGATTGTACTTCACACCAAATGGGCGCTTGATGGTTTTTGCAAACTCTCTATTCAGGTAAAAAAAGAGAGGGAGTTATAAACAAAACACAAATGCATCCTCTGTATGCAGCCAGTATCATTAACCACTTTTCTAAACTTGTTACTTTCTTAAAAATAGTTTTAATTGTTATATAGTTCCATCATATTTCCCACCCAGTACATTGAAGACCAAGCAAATCTGATCTCAGCTTTCCAGCCCCATGAAAGACAATTCTAAGACTGTGATAAGAATAAAAGAGTTTGGTGCTGCTACTGAGAGATGCATGAAACCAAACCAGCTTTTATAAAACAGAGAAAAAAAAAATCTGTACCTCATCTTTTCCTTTGCTTCTTCAAAACTTTCAGAAAAAAAGTAAACCTCCTGGAAAGTTGTAATGAGGCATTCTTGCTTGCAGGTGACCTTTGGATCGAAAGGCTTGACTTTGGCACTGCCAGAGAGCGAGTGCTGGTAACATAATGTGTTATCATGTGTCAGAGGAACATCACCACCCAAAGAATCCATGAGGAAGATGACATGAGGCAGAATGAATAAAAAAAGACGGAGTGAGACCCTATTTCATGCATTGCTTCTTAAAATGTTTTTCTACAGATGAACAGTGGTTAAAGCTTAACAAGCAGAGTAACTCTGAACGGTCATATTCTGCCAATCTGCATCAAAAAAGGGATTCCTCAGACACGAGGCTCATGTGTAAACAAGAGCAATATGTTCAGAATCTGATTAAACCAGGAGAGCTTTATTCTGAAAATAGTTACTTGGAACCTAACATTAAGAAATACCAGTCATCTAATGCTTCCTGCGAAAGACGTGGGAGCTGCTCAGCATATATCCAAAAGCAGACTGTCCAGTCATTATTGACACAGTGAGTTTGCTTAAAGTATAGTAGGTATCTAGGAGTTTTCAAAAGAAAGATTTTTAGGATTATACTTCATAAAAACCAGGGCAAAACAGTGACAATAATCAGGTACAAACAAAAAAAAGATGTAAGTAAGCAGTAGATATTCTTACCTTGAGCTCACTAATTGAAGAGAGCAAGCCAGCCCCATAAACTCGTAGCTGTCCCTCTTGCTTGCACAAACCAAACTCTACAGTGAAGAAGTAGCACTGAAACAGAGAAGGGAGTAAAATATCGCAGCCTTCAGCAAAGATGCTGCAGTGAACTAGATGGGGGCATTTCTATTTGTGGGTAGGGTCAAACAGTTGCAAATATCAGACACTCATCACTTGGTTATCCTTCTCAGATATTTAAAGAGGAGAGAAGACAGAATGGAAGGGTGAAGAACCACTGGATTGCATGTTTCTCCTAAGAAAGACTGATATTATAAAGCACACAGCTAGGCTAGAAGCTGTTAACGTCACTAGGAACACTGAGATGTAAGTCTGTTTTGAGAAATACTGTCATGACATGACAGCTTCAGCTTAAAAGAAACACTGCATAGAGAAGATCTTTGCAAGTGAGTGAAAACATCAGCCCACTACAACTTGTTTCTCATTTGCTTAGTGGCCTGTAAAATTAAAGATGTTTAGTTTGCTGGATTTAAAGATTTCTGCAGGTGTATGGGGAGGAATGCTATTTCCATAGATAGCTTAGTTCTGCTTCCACTGAAGCTAGTAAAATTTTTACCACTAGCTACACCAGTGGGGGAAAAAAAAGAAATCCACAAACTAGTTATGAAAGAACTGGCATCAATTATTTTTCATCTAAATTTAATTTTCATCTTAAAATATTTTTGCCAAAGCATCCAGAAACTGATTTCAAGGAAATAAGATTAATTTATATTATTTTAATGTCTTGGCTGAAAACTATCTAATGCTAGCATTCACCACATTCAGTGAAAACACTGTATTATTTAAATTCGTTCTACACATTAAAGAAAAATATTACTTTTAAAATCATTGAATCAAGAACCTAGAAGAAAGAAGATTTTGTTTGTAAGAAACAGACCATAGAATTTCAAACTGGAAGAAGTGATCTACCACCAGAAGTTGCACCCTTACTTGACAGCCAAGTGAAGAAAAATACCAATCATATCAATTGTTAAATGTATTTTTTTCCTAGCATGGAATCTAAAAGCCAAGGACCAGTGAAACACACAGGTCCAGCAGCTGATATGGCTAACATTGACACGAAGCTCCAAAGTTATTCGATGGAGTGAGATCAGCCCAATAAAGCATGACACTTTCAAATTAATCACCAGATACTCAAACACTCACTGTTGACAGTTTTTGGACAGCCTCATCTGATGCTCCAAGTGATGCAAGACCAATTTCCTGCGAGAACTGAGCAAAACTGGGTTCAGCCAAAAGAGGGACATGGCCTAGGAGCTCATGGCAGGTATCACTGGAAAAAGAAACAAAATAAGAAGTCTCATGATCTTTGTGGTAGAATGTGTGGCAGCACCACTGAACAAATATAGTATCTTGTGTTAAACTATTTAATACCCAAAAGATAGAAAAGTGTCAATGATGTTTAGCTGAGCAGGTCATACCGACTCTACATAAATATATAAACTCAGATTTTCAAATGAAGCTGTCTAAAACTAAGATCTGAGCTCCACATTTATGAAGCAATTGAAAATTAAACTAACTCTGTGCACAATGACATTGGTAAGAGCTCTTCAGTAACATGCTGTACTTTTAAAATTCCTGTACTTATGAAGGCGGCATTTGAGCATGCTAAAAATTCATTACATTCAGCGTGAAGGTTGAGTCTTCAGCACCTTAGAAATAAGTTTTCTTGCTGGGGTTCTTCAAAAGCTTTTAAGTAGCTTGGCTCTGGGCAGAGAGATTCAAAACTCTCTCTCTCTCTCAAATTCTACTTCAAGATTAAATTACTCACGGCTCTGGTGTATAGAGAGGGTCCGAGCTGTGTCTAACATATTGAGTGCAGTGAAAAACTCTGAATGCTAATCCTGCCAAGAAGTCTCTGGGAGACAGATATCCAGCAACAGGACGAATGGTGAAACCTGTGCGCTCTGAAAAGGAACAGAGAAATCATGCAATTCTACATTAAACTAATGTACAATGTTATCACCTTTCCTGTTACAACTGAGGTAAAAGCCACAGCACAACCTTGGCTCAAGAGCACATGGGAAAATTAGGTATGACTAGAAAAATTAGACCTAAGCTTGAGAATTACCAACGTTTATTAAAAATGTCCCTACCTCTGTGTCAGTGGATTTCCTATGATTTTACTAGAGCTAACACAATACAGCTAGGTACCTCTTTAGCCAATCCTAACAGTCTCTTCAGAGGCAGCATTGCTCCTTAAACGTCACTGTATTTATTCAAGACACAATATATTAAAACACAATGGCCAAAATGGCTTCTTAAAAGACCAGAATGAATAAAAGCAAAACTGACCAAGGATGTTTTCTTTTGCCCACAAAATAGCAGTGTGATTTGCAATGGACCTTAGTTCCTTTTTGCGTAAGAAAATTAGCACATTACCTTTCAGGAAGCGAGACACATCTTCCAGCTGGGGGATATTGTCTTCCCTGTACCCACAGCATTTGGTGAGCAAGGGTAAGTTTTTGAGGTACTCTCTGCAGGCATGAGTTGGGTAAAGCTTGTTAAGCTCTCGGTACACGGTCCCCCAAGTCTTGATCTCCTCATCAGTGAATTCAATCTTGGGAATTGGGTCACCACTAAAAGGAGAAGAGGAAGAAAGGATGTTCCTTGGTAAATGGCTAATAACGGATGACTCACACACTCTTATTATTTAACATCTATACGGCTGCGACACCTGGTCAGGGTGCATTAGGCGCTGTCAAATACACAGTGAGATCTGGTCTATGGCCTGAAGAGCTTCTTGTCTAAGGGCTTGCTCTCTTTTCCACCCAAATCAACTGACAGGAATCTTTGCACTGACCTGATTGGAGCCTGAAAGCTTTGGTTCTGTAAGCAGTTTCTTAGGTGTTTAACGCTGAGAGTAACATTGAAAATTCCCGCATAACCTTTACAGCTTCAGGAGCTGAGAACACATCCTCTTCCCTGTTGGACTTCCCTGTCTGCAATTACTTTCCATTACCTTTTTGATTTGTTTCACAAAAAGAGAATTCCCTAAATTAACAACAAATTGCATGGAAGCAGCCAAACATACACATTAGGTAAGAATCATACTTCTATGCAGAGGAGACAAGCGTCTGTCTGAACATATTAATTGTAGCCCACCTCTCCTATTTATCCCTTGGGATCTTGATTTAAGTGGATTATAGCAAGGGCATGACCTAAAGCTCACTGAAAGCAATGGGAGCGTTAACGCTGAGCTTCCACTGCCAGCCAGGTAACCAGCATGGCAAATGCTTTCCCAAGGGAATCTGTTAACAACGCACTAACAGTAATCGGCTCTGTGCTGTGGTAACCAGTTGCATTACTACACAGTGCAATAGAGCTCTAGATACTCACCATTTCTAGGTCATTTTCAATTGAGGAACTTGGCAACAGCAACTTGAAAATCATATTTCGAAATAATTTACATCACTGGGCTATGAAACTCTTACTGCTTTAAGAGCTCCCTCCCCTAAGCAGCATCTCTAAAGACAGAAGCTCTTCAAGTTTCTTTTCACAGAAAACTTCTTATCTACACATCACATGCACTAGTTTGAACCAGGGAAAAAAAAATTAAGTGTTAACATTTGCCCAGAGAGTTTACATTCAGCGGTCAATGGGCAATATATTGGTTTTTGCCTCCTCTCCCTTTCCTTCACAAAGGAGACCAACCTGCCCTAGTCAAATCAGTACGTCCTGGCACAGGCAGCTGTGCAACGTGCATTGTCCACCCTCTTCCTTTGTTGCACACATTTCCAGAGAAGTGGGGAGGGACTGCAGCATCCAAATGCACCACGCTGCAGGAAGCTCGCACTGGCATCGCCACCCATCTGAGGATCAGTACCGCCGCAGGTGCCATAATGGCCTAGCAAGCATGGCCTCAAATTGATCAGAGGCCTGGGGAGCTGCAAGATGGCCTAGATCTACCTTTTAATCTTGTCTTAAATCTCCCTTTGTTTTATCCCTTCAGCTCTGATGCCCAAGCCAAGCATGTCACATTGAGATCTGAGCCCAGGGAAGGTGAGCTCCTGCCAGTCCACTCTGCTACTTTTTCAAGGCACCCAGAAGGCTAATTCTGGAAGAAGTCAGGCTTACTGTTTGTAGTTCATAGCCAGGTCTGCAAAATACTTTCGCCTCTTGCGATAGACATTGTCTTTGAAACCCTGGCGGGGGGGAGAAGAAAAACAAATGAGTTTCCAAGCTGTAGTAAACAAATTAATTCAAAAAAAGACACTTGAAATTTCTTCAGTTGGGAAATATTAAAAGGTGCTGTGTAAGAATGAGAGGACTGGGCAGAAACCTCATAGCTGTAGTCTGAAATGTTTAACAACTATGAACTCAACAAATGCTCCAATTCAAAGTAAGGATCAGCAGTTTTACGCATGCAACTATTTATACAGTAGACAAGGATTCATTTTAGTCATATCAGTATTTATACAAACTTTGTTACTTGCTTGGTTATTCTAAATTACAGAACAAATTGCCCATTTGCACTGCCCAAGTATGAATTTGTTTGCTCCAAGGAAGAAAGAAAGAGGAGGAACCAAGCCTGCCTCACAATAGGTTGTTTTGTTGGGTTTTTTCTAATTTGTATGCAACCATTCAGGGCCCAGACCTGGAGTCCTCAGAAAAGTAAGCCTTACAGAAAGCCACAGGAGCTGAATTCAGCGACAGCCTTGCCTGAACTAGGAAAAAGAAATGAAACCTCCAAGAGCAAGTGTTCAGACCCAGAGAGGCACCATTGAGGGGAAGGAGAGGGAGGAGGAAAAGCTGCAATTTTTTAAAGTCAGCTCCACAAAGTATGTTTTCACTAAGGATTGGGTCTAGGCAGGAAAAAATACTTACTGGATGGTCAGCATCCAAATCGGACCCGTACATCAGCACTCTGTTTGCACACTTATCCAAATCTGAGATCTTCTTTGGAAACCAGGGAACATTCTCCATGTCTAGGAAATGCATGGAATCCATGAAGTTATTAATAATGCCAAGCATGCCGAAGGAGGAAACGCTACTTTCAAGTATGGCTATGACGGTTACAAGCAAAATCTATAAATTAAATGGGCATGAATAAGACAAGGGAGTCCACTGCCTATCTGGCACCAGCCTACAGCTCACACTTCCTCCTCGGTCACTGCCACAGTCTGCCTACAGCCAGCTCCAAGGCGCCCAGGGGAGGAAACAGTTAATGTGGGTTTTCGGTGGCCCTTAACTGTTATTACTGTTAGAGTAGCTTCTAGAGGCTCCCACTGAGACACAGGCCTCCTTGAGCACAGGGTTGTGAATCTTCTAGGGTACAAAGTGTGCAAAGGAGTAGAGAAGTGATTTGCCTGCGGTCCCTGGGCAGAGTGGGAACAGGTTTGAGCGCTCCCATCCTGCTTTACTGACCATGGGAAATAAACGTTGCTCTGTGGTTATGTACCTCAGAAACATCCAGCTTTGCTGAGGGGTCTGTGGGGGAAGAGGAAGAAAAGGAGGCTCTGAAGCCTTAGAGAGATGTTTCATTACAGTTTTGCTACTAACTACTTTTTTTTTTTTTTTTTGCCTAAGAGAGTTTCTAACCAGGTTCTTGGCAGAATGGTTAATACACTGTTTTTCTGCTCTGATGCTCTTCAGTTTTCTTTAAAAGGACAGGAGTGTTTAGAATGAAATTCTCCTTACTTTGCACTAAAGTAATCTGTTTTTATCCAAGAACACCAGATTTCACCTTCCCCTACCTATCAGCCTGTGCCAAGCACAGCAGCAGAGAAATACACGGGACCAACTTCCTGATGCCCTGAACTTCAGGCATCTCTAACTAGCAGCAAAAGTAAACAGGATGTGAAGCATCCTAAAGTTAAAAGGCACTTCTTTCACACTAATGTAAGTAATCAGTTAAGATGAAAAGCAGTTAAAAAATTTAAATCAAGAGTTACGTGAGGAAACTGCAGAATCCATATCCTACTCTCACCAGTGTTGGAACTGAACTGGGATTTGTCATTATGATACCTCCGTTGTCATGATGTACAGTCCCTGACAAGCCCTGCACCCAGACTTTGCCTACATGCCAGGCTGCATGGGCCTGCACGGGTCCAGGGACCACTGGTCCCAGTTGTGCTGCACAGACAAGGGACAGGAGCACAGATAACGGACGTGTAATTTGCACCAGCCTGAAACAGCCTGTATTCCTAGGTGACACCAGTCAACACAGCCCTGCTCATATCAACCAAACTACACCCATTCACAACACAGAAGCATAACCCAGTAGCTACCGATTGAAGACTACACAAATGCAGATGTGGACACCAGAGAAAGATTTCAAACCAACATATTGAGAAGTGCATTTTCATCAGAACTCCCTTTTGTACTTACCATCTTCCTGGACATTGAAATGCTCTGTTGGGTTCATAGAGACAACATTGACGTGGGATTTCAGGAGATGGAAGATCTCATTCAGTTGTTCCCTGTTACTGTCACAGTCCACAAAGATTTCAAACTCAGAATTTCGCCTCTTGGATTTCCGTGACTCAATGTGTACCAGATTTACATGCTTCTCCTGTTTTGTAAGAAATTAAGTTTTCAAACAGATTGACAACAAACAATTGACTGAAAACTAAAATCTGATTTTCAAATGAATATTCTACTGCCATGGACTGTTCACCATCTTTGTGAAGCTATTTTAGCTAATTGGATCTCTTGATAGCAGTTTGCTTATTGGTGCAGGGGGGTGGTGGTTTGATTCTAAAAAGCCTCCCGCTACAGAAGAAAATGAAACAGAACCTGTGTTTTTTCAATTTCATTTACATTCATGAAGCACAGAAAGACACAGGAGGTTTAAATTCACAGACCTTTTTCTTTCATCCCTCCCATAGGAAGCTGATTAGCAACTGGGTCAGAGGAAATTCACCAAAATGCCAATCAAGTCACCGTATAATTATCTCACAAGCAAGCGAGGGATTTAAAAGCAGTAGTTTTCAGGGGGTAAATTTTACTTTTCTTTTATTTGAAAAATTATTTAATCATACATCTTACATCACATCAAGAACATACAGAAAACCCCAGGCTAAGGCATGCAGAGGCAGGTGACAGAGCACAGGGGCACTGCACGTATTCCTTGCACAGTGCCTGCCCAGCAATCGAAGGAGTGCAGTGTGCAGTCACAGTTTGTCTGTCACCCTCAGTCTGGCTAGGGAGGGAGACAAGGGCACTGGACTCAACTAGCGCGGGTCAGCACCCCAAGTGTCTACCGGCCATCGGCAGGAGCTTCAGGCCCACCTCTTATATGCACTAGAAACAATAAGTGCCAATCCTCTTTTCTTGAGGGGAAAAGACAAAACACTCTCCATCTTTAGGCAGCGCAGATGACAGGTTTTGTCAAGATTTTTAGCCAGCATTTAATTTCTGAGGCATAAATTTGCCTTCATGGGTAATTTTGCGTGCAAAGTGGGAGACAGTTTAGGAATCACATCCTTAATAAATGGATGTAATTAATTCTCGTGTGTTCCAAAACTATCCTTACAGTTTAAAAATGTAGAGCTGCTGTAGCAATGTGATTATTGCATACCTGAAAGAGTTTTAATGCTTTTACAAGTCCTCCGACTTCATTCTTCAAGGAAAAAATGATGGCTGTTCTTCCTCTTTCAGATGCATGGCTTTCATTCTCTTTATTATCTTCAATCATCATGTAATTTGACTTACTTAACTAAATGTAAACAAACAAAAAGATTTTTTTGAATGACTAGTAGTGCAAAAAGTGTAAAGTTTTACATTTCAGTTTGTCTTGGGGCAATGTTGTGCTTTGACTGATCAACCACAAAATGAAAGGTGCCAATTGAGTCATTACACAAAAACAGGCGTAAAGTCAGGCACACATAGAATCTGTGAGAGCTGAGGATGAAATACTGAGATTTCTTTTTTTCAGATGAATTATTTTACAGACATCTTTAGTCATTCCTTAAGATGCAGAAATTGTTTTCAAAGCATAGCTCATAATTAGCATTGTTATTTGTTCTGTTTTAGGCAGAGATGGAGTTAATTTTCCTCTTGGTAGCCAGTGTGGTTTGGATTTACTATGTGAAGAATGTTGATAAACACCCTGATGATACGAGCTGTTGTTAACGAGACCGAGGACACTGTCCAGCCTTCCAGGTCTCGCTAATGTGCAGGTGCAGGAAGCTTGGAGGGATACAGCCAGAACAGTTCACCCAAACTGGCCAAAGAGAGTATTCCAGGCCATAAACATCATGCTCAGTATAGAAGTGGGAGTTGCCTGCAGGGGGAGGGCACCTCACTCTGTCCCTCTCACTCCTTTTGCCTGCTGTTCAGTTTCGTTTCTGTGATCACTGCTCGGGTCGGGCTGTATTGGTCATTGGGACATCAGGTGGTGAGAAATCGTGCATTGTTCATTTTGTATATGTTAGTATCCTTATATTCTGTTATTATTGTCATTTTCCTTTGCTATTCTAGCAAACTGTCTTCATCTCAACCTGTGAGTTTTCATTTCTTCCCAGTTTTCCCCCCCATCCCACTGGGGAGGGGGAGCGAGAGCAAGCAACTGTGTGGTGACCAGGGCTAAGCCACAACAGTATTTTGGGGCCGGGAAGCAGGTATAAGATGTCAGCAGAAATAATAAGTTGAACAAAATACTTGCTAGCAAATTTAATGAACATTGGTAAAGGGAATAATCTAAGACCCGTTGGATGTAGGTAGGAAAAGATGGATCAAGATTTAGTATGTGAGAACTAAAAAAAAAAAAAAAATCATTGCCTTTCTCTCCCTACATAACTGTAAAGAACAGCTTTTACAGAGAAAGGAGACAATACCCAAGGAGTTAACATGTTATGCTGAACAGAATCTGTTGACTGTAGAGATAGTATCACTCTGATGATACTGGAGAAGCCTGGAGAAGAGGAGGCTCCGGGGAGACCTGATAGCGGTCTTCCAGTAGCTAAAGGGGGCCTACAAGAAAGATGGGGAGAGACTGTTCAGTAGGGCCTGTTGTGACAGGACAAGGGGTAATGGTTTTAAAATAGAGGGAGGTAGATTTAGATTGGATATTAGGAAAAAATTTTTTACAATGCGAGTTGTAGAACACTGGAACGGGTTGCCCAGAGAGGTGGTGGAAGCCCCGTCCCTGCAAACGTTCAAGGCCAGGCTGGATGAGGCTCTGAGCAACCTGATCTAGTTGGGGATGTCCCTGCTCCTTGCAGGGGGGTTGGACTAGATGACCTTTGAAGGTCCCTTCCAACTCTAACCATTCTATGATTCTGTGATTCTGATCCACCACAGCCAAGCTATTCTGTCAGGTCCCTTAATTCACATGCCAAACCCTAATCACCCAAATCACACACTAATATCAAAACAAGTAAGAATATGGAAAAAGCAAAATAAATAAAAAAATATACAGCTTAGAAGAAGAGGCTGTCTCTCATATGTCTTCAAACCTTGCAAAAGAAAAAAGGTGAAGTTTCTGAAGGAGCCAGTGAGAAAGAGGAGAGGAACAATGAAGGCACATTATTGCTATTTTGAATTATTTTTAAATCAGACACTGCTTTTAAAGATATGAGTATCTGGTGATATTTGCAGGAACTCAAAGAGCAAAAATAAAAACGCAATCAGAACGCAGCAGTTCCATTTATTCCCTCCAACAGTCTCTCCAATTTTAACCTGTTTAAAATGGATAATGCTGAACAGCTATGTATTTCTATCTATAATAGATAGGTAAAATCTGTTTTTTATTTTTAAACTCTCTATTATCAAAACATTCCCATTCACCTTTCAGATTAAGAAGGTAATCTAACAAAATAATGAAATTAGTTTCATTTTAAATTAAGAGGTTTACAATAAAGCAGATATTTGATGGTGCTCTGAGAAAGGTTTCAGGCAGGTTACTAGATGTGAGCTCTCTGAGGTGCTGAGGTGATATCCCATGGAAGATGTCTTGCTCCAATCCCACTGATGCTAATGGAAATACCTGAATTTCTGACTGGGTCTCCACCTCTAATGAGTTGTCACTACACGATGAGCCTGGAGGGACAGTGTCAGTCCACCACACTGTTTCTGACCCAGCAGAGCCACTGATCTCCATCAGCTTCAGTCCAGATATCAAATTTTCTGCTGAAAGGGGGTGACAGGGCCAAATCCAGGTTCTGCTGAGCAGCCTGCAGGTTTCACAGCTCACTCCAGTGAGCGTCAGACCAGGATCACAAGAGCCAGGAACAGGCACTGAGCAAGGGTACTCCAAGCAGAAAAGAAAAAGCTAGTAACTCCACAATTACATATAGGTTATTGGTGGTTTTCTCAAGTGCAGAGATCACCGTTTGTGTGAGCCAAATCCTATTCAGGTGGTACTGCTGTAGAAGAAGCTGGATGCAAAGAAGCCTCCATTACAGAGTTAGATGGTGGTCTTTGAAGGCAAAAACCGTTGGCTATTTTATATATGTGGCTTATACGCAGCGTATTGACTCAATTCCACATTCAGAATCACTGACTTAAGATCAGCTTATGAGATTTGGCACAGTTGCATATAATATTATAATGTCCACAACTAGGACAAACTACATGCATTGAAGACTAACATTCTTATTTTTTTATTTTGCTAGTTCAACTAACATTGTGTTTAGGATCAGGTGACCACATTTATAAAGTAATGTCTTTAGGAGATCAATGAAGGAAATACAACAAAATGCAATGTGTTCTTACATTACATTCTAAAAATTACATTCTAAAAATTACCTCTAATTTAAGAATTTGAAAAAGTTGCAGAAGAGAAATTCAGATGCCTACAATGCCAAACACACACCTCTTACATCTTTAAACTAACATTATTATTTTGCTTTCAATTAAAAAGTGGACTGAAAGCAGGTCTGCATTAATGCAGCAACCATTTTGGTGCAAGACAACAAGAGAAAATGGTAATGTGAAAACAATTCCTCTTCTCCAACAGCTGCACCTTCACTTTAATTTTATTCTGTATCAATAACTCTGCTCTCATCAACTCTGACACTTTTGCTTTGCATGGAAGGGTGGGGGGGGAATTAATATTGCCTTGATGCTTGTTATTAATGAGGCAAATCATTAACTTACTTGCCATCAACCTGACTCAAGTCTTAATGAAAATACACAAACACAGGGATACTCTGAAGCCCTTATTTAGATACTATACCTCCGTGTGTTCTGGTTAGCGATTGCTCCTTTTGCAGCCCACAGCAATTACCTTCTCTTTCTCCCGCTCCCCAAAGAATATTCTCTGTGAGATAGATACTTGAGGGTGTGTATTTTGTGCTTTAATCCTTTATATTAACGGATATCCAAGATTTAAAATTATCCAAACGTACTCATCTAAAGGAAATCACACTTCAGAACAATAAACTGATGACCAAAAAATCTTTTAAAAAATGTGTTTGGTACAGATTGACATTAATTGTACTTGATAAAAAAGTCTCAAGAGGCATTTTATATCCTACTCCCTCTGTAAGTAGCTGCTTACTCTCTCACTGTCCTTTTGACGCACTTCTTAGTAGGGAAGGATGGTGACATGATCATGTGAGTGACCACAACTAGAGGTTTCACTATAAAAGTGAATTTTTTCAGCCACACCAAAGGTCTTCCTCAGATTGAGTTCTCAGGCACTGAACCGAGAGCTGTGCTGAGCAGTTTATTTGGCTTCCAAAGGTCTGAGGGACATAGCAAACCAATGTGTTAGGAAGCTTTACTCCGTTACAGTCAGCGTTCTCCTCTCCCCAAGGAACTTTACGGACTTTATAAACTGCACTGTACCAATAACTGCAACCAAAACACAAGCGCTGATTTTATCTGACCTTCTCTGATGTACTGAGCATATTCCCACTGTAATGCAAAATAATCCGGGAGCGGATTTTTCTGGGCTGTATCATACCCTCTGTCTCCTAAACGGTGATGCACCAGAAGTTACTTTGGTTCTACTTTAATCTCACCTGTTTGAATTTCACCACGTTTTTCCCCCTCCCGTCCAGAAACAGCAGCACGGTCAGTCCCGTCCCAGCCCCATCAGCACCGAGCGCTCCACCGATGCCGGCGGAGCGGCACCTCAGGGCGGTTACCGCTCTCCAGGTACCCGGGGCCAGAAACCTCCCCTTTTCCCCCAAACCCACCGTTCCGAGAACCGCAACAGCGAGGCGGCAGAGCTGTCGTTCAGAGAAGTCAGGCTTTTCGCGCCAGCCAGGACCGCCACCCCCCACCCCGGGCCGGGGCGAGGCCCCCGCCCAGCCCGCGCCCTCTCACCTGGCCGGCAGCCTCCCGCGGGCAGGGCGCTGCCTGCATGGAGCGGCCGAGGCGGGAACGGGCGGGACCGGGACGGGCCCGGGCGGGGTGGGGACGGGCAGGACAGGGCCGAGACGGATGGGACAGCGCTCAACAGCGACTGGCATCGGTAGCCGTTTTATGGAGGTGGCGAGAGCCGGCCCTCATCGGGCTCCGCGGGGGGCGGAGGCGGCGGGAGGGCGGCGGGAAGGAGGCGGGGGGAAGCGCCGCCCGCGCCGGCTGGGGAAGGGGCTCCTCGGCCCCCCGAACAGCAGCACCCGCTGAACGCCGTTTATTCAAACGCTGCTTGCGGGGCAGGGCCGCTCAGGTGGAGCCACCTGCCCTTTCCGCTTCTCCACAAAATCCCGCACAAAAAGAGGTGCTTTCCCGCCGGAATGACACCTCCTTGGGCGCCTGTGCGAGGAAGACCAAGGGAAGGGGGTGTCAGTGAAGACTTTTTGTGGGTAACTGCAGGTTTTGCAGCTAACACAGATTTGCACTCCACGGGGCTGAGGGGAGCGAGCATTTGTACAGAGGGGCCTCCATCGTGTCCACTCAGCCTCCTCTCCACACCTGTCTGCTGGTTGCAAACTGATATATAGGCTGCCTGGGGGAGAAGGAAGGAAAACTGCACAATAAATCAGCAGGAAACCATATATTTTCATATTTTATATAGCATGGCATTTATTTTCTTTATAGATCTATCTATCTATAACTATCATGGTTTTTAGACTCCAGTAAGCCCAGTCCTCCCTGTCTCCTCTCACGTTAGACTTGGCAGCAATAAGATAAGGGAATTTGTGGTACACAGCAGAAGAAGCCAAAACATTCCCCAGGAACATAATCCCGTGGAGGCTTTAGGGGTCTGGGGGAGAAGAGGTTGGTTATCTTGTGTTGGGCATGGGGCTGTCCAAAACCAGAGATTCTGGTCTTCTGTTACGTTCCTTACAAACCAACTTTTCAAAGAAATGCTCAAAATGAGCAACAACTAGTTTTGCCCTAATTTACTCAAGCATCTGAAATATCTCCAGTAATTTTCTTTTCAGTGCCTAAAATAATGAAACCTTGATTCCAGCTAGATCTCTGGTGTAACACAAATGATAAATTGTACTGATGAAGCCAATATGCAGGCTAACATCTAACCGAGGCACCGACATCTCCAGTGATGTCAGTGTCTTCCATCTTCCTAGAAGACATTGAACTTCAAACAATCCTGTTTCTAAGAGGATGGATGGTGACTACCTGCCCTTCAGACACAGCAAGGAATAGAAAGCACCTGGGTGTAGATGACGACCTAGCTGGAAAAGCCAGTTTGTTCCAGTTTTCTAATGGAATATATTAGGTGACCAGATGCTTCAATTTTCCCTTCATAAAGAAAAATGCTGTATTTATTCACTATATGTCTTAGATCTACAATGGACATTCCACTTCTTTCGTGCAGAATAGATCTCTCTATCTATTGTGGCTTAGCCCTGGTTACCACATAGTTCCTCGCTCACCCTCCCCCCCCAGTGGGATGTGGGAGAAAATTGGGAAGAAATGAAAACTCACAGGTTGAGATGAAGACAGTTTACTAGAATAGCAAAGAAAAACTACAATAATAACAGAATATAAGGATACTAACATATACAAAATGAACAATGCATGATTTCTCACCGCCCAACGTCCCAATGACCAATACAGCCCGTCCTGAGCAGTGATCACAAAAATGAAACAAAGGAGCAAGAAAAGAAGTGAGAGGGAGGGAGTGAGGTGCCCTCCCCCACCGGGCAACCCCCACTTCTATACTGAGCATGACATTTATGGCATGGAATACTCTCTTTGGCCAGTTTGGGTCAATTATTCTGTCTGTCTTTCTCCCAGCTTCCTGCACCTGCACATTAGTGAGACTTGGAAAGCCGGACGGTGTCCTTGGTCTCGTTAGCAACAACTTGTATAGTCAGGATGTCCACCAACATTGTTCACATAGGAAATCCAAACCACACTGGCTATTGAGAGGAAAATTAACTCCATCCCTGCTGAAACCAGGGCACCATCAAACAAGCTGACTCAAAAAGCAAACAATTTGAAGGATCTTTATCCAGAAGCTTAAGCATATGAGAGCCTGATATTAATAATGAATTTGTAAACATGGGCACAATAAGATGCTTATGATAGAATGTGACTAATCTGTTAGTTTTCCTTAGCTCAAATGCAGCAATAATAAGAATTAACGTGTCATTCTGCATATGATTTTTTTTTAATTACTCACTAGGTAGCCCTCTAGAAGCTCGTCTATTGTGGATAAGCATCTTTATTTTATCTGGGCTCTGCTGGGTTTCCAGTACTTCCTGAGAACAGCCAGATTGAAATTCCCCGGCTTTCTTTTCTGTCAAAATGTTGTGCTCATCCTTGATAAAATTTGAAAGAAAACACAAAATACAACTCTCACTCATGTTTCCTCAGGTGTCAGAACACAGATGAGTTCAAGTCACTTTAACTGTGAATGAAGGTTTTTTTTTTTTTGTTTTGTTTTTTTAGTCAGATCTGCCTTCCCCTCTCCTTCAAAGGCTATAAGCTTTCACAAGATACACTGGGAAAGCCAGTTTATTCTGGGTGTATAGATATGGATTGTTCTAGTGTTAAGGGACATGGATGTCCTCTCCTACAGCCCAGACCTGTAAAGATGCTCAGCAAAGAGTCACTCACTCAAGCATTTCTGAAAACCCACTCTCTCCTCACAAGACAACAGAAGCGGAGGTTTGGTTAGCCTCTATGGGTACCTGAAGAAACAAAGCACAGAGAAGGGCACAGGACAGTCTGAGGAACCACACTGAGACACAAGATGGTGAAGCTGAGCTCAGCAGAAGCACATGAGCTTCGGGGCACATGAGAGCCGTGGAGGGAATATAAACTGAGCTGCCAGCTATGCCAGATTTAAGGGCACTTCCTACCTCTGAGGCCCCAGTCTGATAAACAGACAGGAGCATGCCTGCCTCCCATTCTCGCCCTGTCATTTCCAATTTAAGCAGGAGTTTTCTGGGACACTGGTCATCTCTGCTCTCGTACCTAGCACTGTGGAGCTCATGGGCAGCTTGGCCTGTAACTGCTGACACCATGCGAGCAGTACAGTAACAGCCAAGGAAAATTAACCTCATATGAAATTAATTAGTTACCTGAAGAGATAACCAAGGCGCTCAGAATTTTGGGGAGCTGACTGAAGCTGATTCACTGGTTTAGTAAGAAGTGCTTGTTCACCGCAGCCCATGCCCTGTAGTCTGAAAGAGCCGAACCACAAAGCATGAACTGACTCGATTACAGCCTGTTTTCACTGGGTGCTCTCTGGAGCCTGCTCTGCCCCTCACGACGCAGAGTTTCCAGCTCCTGTGAATCTGCAGATGGTTTTACAGGAGAACTATTTAAAAGGTTTAATACAAAAGCTGATTCTTCACAGTTTTAGGGTTGCAGGGTTTCAGAAAACCATCACTCTGTCATGAGCACAACCGCTGCTTTGGGTTTTCACAGACCTTCTCCTAAAAGCTGGCAGCGTAGCCTACCATTTAAGAATGGTGGCTTTGGCCCCTCACCACCGAAAAGAGCAAAACTAATAGCAGTCAGGTATGCAGTTCAATGCAAACAGGACAGCAGCGTGCACAGGTGGTACTCCACTCATCCTGGGAGGAGGCGGCACAAGCCAAGACTGACTTGGGAATATCCGAACTGTCACAGAGTTGGTCTGCAGGAGCGCTGAGGCAGAGAGAGACCAAAAGTTTTCAGTGGGACATCAGAAGTCTACACTGGAGTTGTGGAGGATGAAGAGACAACCTGGGATATTGACACCGTAGAGAGACAGGCCTCTCCTTATCTCATAAGAGATAAGGCAATACAGTGAATTTTTTTTTTTTTAAAGCCCACAGGAGATTTCTCACTTATAGCCTCTCATACAGACAAAGCCCTCCAGACAGATAATCAGCACCTGCGGATCAAGTACAGGTCTGACCCTGCTCAAAAGTGGGTCAAGCTGATCACACGTTTTGCAAGACAGCGCTTTGTCATGTGCGGCTGCTGCAAAACCTGTTGCATTGGCACAGAGCAACTGTGATAGCACTTACCATGAAGGCTATGAGAGCTGGCTTTCAATTACATTATTACCTCATAATTCCTCGTTAAATGAATCCTCCTCTTCTCAGCCTCCAGATCCAAGTGAGAGGGTGGTGTCAGACTGAGAAGTCCCGTGTTTTATGGGCCCTTTACTGGAGTAGCTCCAGAAACGTCAAGTGGCTCTAGAAGAAGCCACAACTTTATTCCTGCTTCCTAGCCACTAACTCAGAGATGACTCTTCTCCTCTAGTTTTCAGGGAGTTTCTGTTTTGTTCTTCAAAGCAGAAGCTTGACAGCAGAGTTTGCAACCAGACGGTGGTGTTGACACTTGTGGGTACACATTTGTAGATAAATGCTCTGGAAATTTTTAGGCTGAAAAGCATTAAAAACAAACTGCCACACCTCCAGATCTTCCCCTTCCTAGAGAGCCATACAGTAAAGGGAGTCACTTTTCGCTGTCTGTGAAACAGGACAATATAAACCTTCTGCCCTACATCTCCTCTTCCTCCCACTCCGAGGAAGTTTGCTCTCCATGGGTCACAGGTAAAATAAGCCTGGCACATTTTTCCAGACACAGCATAAGTCTTGTATGCACCAACTTTGAGGAAGCTGGTCTGGGGAAAAAAAAAAGACAGAAAAATCAATGTAGTACAGGGGCTCCCATGTGCTCCAGCACTGGGGGAGAGAGTCAGAGTGTGATTTTGTTCGACGGTGACAACTGATGAGGCAAGAACCATGGAAAGGCAGGCTGGGAATGATGTGCAGGGATATTAATCTTCTGCTGAAAGATAAGATTATCCACCTGAACACAGCAAGACTGAAGGAGAGAATCAGTCAGCCCTAAAGTCTTCTCAATCCCATCAAGGTCATCAGTTTGAATTACCCCTTCTCCCCACGTGGTAGGAGAAAGTGCTCTAATCTCCAATGAGGTAATTTCACAACATCACTTCTGGGATGTAAACCTCCTCGGCCACCCCTTGGACTTCATTTAGCCCAGCCTTTCCAATCAGAAGCATTTTCCTGAGGCAATGTGGCCACTTAAAGCTTTTTCAGAAAAAGGTATGAAGCGTTAAATCCCTGAACAAAACAGGTTTAATACAACTTAATACTAAGTCCGCTCTAATCATAATTACCTTCTCCAGAATAGACTGCTGCAAGTTCTAATCACAGCCCTCTGCCTTTCCATTAATTAACTGCTGCAGACAAGTTATGCCTTTAAGAAATGCATGACACTTAGGCAAGCACTGTGGAAGCTGCAGGGAAGAGTGAAGATGAGCATCATGCAGTCCTTTGTAACAGTTTGTTTTCCACTGTAGGTTTTGCAGATCTTCCTCATGTTCTGCCTGCATTTTATGGATGCCCTAATATACAGATGCCTGAAAAAGTGCTGGTCTGAAAATCTGACTCATTTTCTTCTACTTATTTTTAATATTTATAAAGCATTGATCGTAACACCACCTAAGCAGCAGCACTTGCTTCCATTCACTTTCTAATCTTCGTTCTCCCAACCTTTGACCTCTCTCACTTACATGAGATAATCTGTCATTGTGGTTTAGGTCATTTACCTAAATGCTGAGAGTTAAACAGTTCCGATCCAAAGGCTTTGCAAATTTTCTAAAAATGTATGGATCCGAAATCCCCAGCTTTCAATGCGGGAATTCTTCCATTTGTTCCTTTCCTCTGTGAACCACCATTCTTCCAACAAGCAGGAAGTTGTTAGAAGCCAGAGCAATTCATCCGACCTTTCACTAGAGTGAGGCTACAACAGTATCACTCACTGTACTCAGAACAACCAGTGAGAAATGTCTGGAAGTCTCAGTGCAATAATTCAGCTACTGGGAAGGGAGCCACATCCCAGTGAGGGTTCAGCAATCAGTTATCTCTGCGTGTAACTGAATAGTTATTGAATAATAAAACACTTGATTCATAAGCAGTTAATAGGCAACAAAGGAAAAGGGGGAATTTACATGACACAATTATTGAAAACGTACAAATATCCTTTTCCAATGAAAAGTGCAAGAACCAATCAGGTAAACGACCCACTCAGCGTGATTCAGCCAGCTGTAGTATCAATAGCCTTTAAGCATGCTTATTTTGAAAAGCCAGAGATGCTGTGTAAATCTACTGAAGCACATCTAGCCAACAGACCATTCACTGCTGGTATATTTGCTTTGGACAGTTTAGCCCTTTCATCTGAGCCAGGTAATATTTTTCTTTTCATAAAAGCTAAATAAAATCATGAGTGACATGAGTTACATGCTGCTCTAAGCAAACAAGGTGTAGTTTTTCCTAACAACATCTTTGCAAGCTTGTTATGAAAGGTTAGTTAAGACACTGCTCGGGCAAGGGAGAAACCATGCTCTGATTTGTTTTTCACAAATTTAGTATCAGCTACATTTCATGCAAAACTTCTGTCTGATTGGGAACCAAAATCCTGAGAGAGCTCTTTGCTTTAACTGCTCTGGCGTTAGCTGGTATAGAAGTGCCAATTACAACTCTTTTTTTTGTTGTTTGTTTGGTTTTGTTTCCTGCTTGTCTGCTCAGTGTTGGCCAAGTCACCTCAAGTTAAATCTACAGGAAGCAACAGAGCTCTGGTCCTACACCAGCTGGCAAAAATTCCCCTTGTTACTAGAGCGAACAGGATTTAGCCCAGTGACAACCATCAACCAGCGCTGGGGAAAGGCAAGCGGAAAGCTTGGCGAACGCACGTACATACTGCCTGGAAATGCAGCACAGCTCAGAGAGGACAAGGAAATACTGCAAGGGGAGCAGGGCAGGCGCAGGGATGGCACCCAGGGGCAGCCAACAGATCTCCAGACAAGTCTGTAGTGGCGAGCAGGTTTGAGGTCAACCTAGGAAGTCTTGACTACCCTGCCAGCGCTATTTCTACTACATGATCATTTCTCCTCAAAAACCTCCAGAGTTATCCAATTCTTTTACATCATAGGCAAACACAAAGCAAAATAGTCAAATGCATAAATAAGCCTGCAGATAAAAGAGACTGAGTGTTTGTTAACCTCAGCCTGTTGGCCTAATTAGTGTAACAGCAGCATATTTTGCATTCAAAGTGAGGGGGAACAAGCTAACAAAGGAGAAAGCTTTGTACTTGCTAATGATATGAGTAAGCGCAGCTCAGAGCAGACTTTGATCCACTCAGAAAATAGAACGAGAGCTCTTCAGGCACTTCTGACAACACAGCCTTACCAAGGGTTTGCGCCAGTAACCAGCCTCTACCGTGTTCATATTCATTTAGGAAGTTTATCTGACATTTGATTTGTTGAATGTGAGAAGCAGGAAGACTACACTCAATATATTTCACACACCTTAAATATAGCAAGGCCAAGGGAAATCAAGAGCTGAGTCGAAGGTCTAAACAATCACAGCTGGGTCTGCCTGTTAACGCAGGTTTTTTATATTCATTTCACCTCCTTGCTGTAAACGATCGGCCTTTCTGTAACAGAAGATGTGGCCAGATTTTTCGTTCGTAGCCAATCTGTTACGTTCTGTCAGTGTTTCAAAGTGAAATGGGCTTGGGAAGACCATTCTCAGTCTGCAGATTTTAGACACCCCTCCATCCACCGAAATCCTGGTATTCACATAGCAAAACAGACTGCTGAGGGCAAACGGTGGTCTGGGCACCAACGCTGACCACTCGTCGGCATGGACAAAGTGAATTAAATCACAATTATTTTCTGCTGTAAAGATGAAAACCAGCAAGCAATGTAAACCCATCAATTCACAGCAGGGACTTTAAACACACTGGCAATTGTAAAATGTTCAGCCTCAGAGCTGTAAAACACATTATCATTTCCAAGATTAGCAAAAGATGTTCATCTCGCTGTGTGCTTATGACAGACGTTTCTTCCCCTCTGAGTTTCTTTTATGTTATTAGATTTTAGCTCCCATTACTGTTAGGACAATTTTGCAATGGGGCAAAATTAATTAGTTTCCATCAAAGAAAGGCTCCTTGAAACGTAACACTAATGAGTTTCATCTGCCTGATTAGAGGGCTTTGCTTTCAGTAATGCTTGGTGCAAAATTTTATTTCAGAGAAATACAATATTTTAAGAATATTCAAGGCTAAAAGCATTAGCTAAACAGTAACCAGGATAACGGATAAAAGAGTAGAGGGGTAAACTGTGAGCAGACATATAACTGAATATTGAGGATGCAAGTGTAGACCAGAAGAGGTTAATGAAAATTTAACAAAGATGTGTGTCATAGTTTAGCCCCGATTGGGACCAGACTACCACCGTAGCCATCCTCCCTTACCCCTCCCAAAATAAAACCAGAACAATGTGTTTATGCAAGTAGAGCTTGGTACAATTCACAACAGTATATTTGGTGAACTAACACTACACCTCCCATCTTTTCACAATGCTTTTAGGAATTAAATGGAAAAGAGCTAGGGATAGGAAAAGAGCGCACTAATTTTTAGAAATAAAAGATGGAAAAAAAGTTCATTTTGGAAGAGTCAAAGCAATTTTTAATGTCTGGCAAACTACCTGGACAAAATATTTGCTTATTTTTAAATCTGTTTTCAGTCAAGACCAAATTGTGTTTAATCAACTTTGTTTTCAATTGATGGGAGAACTGCTCCAGAGGAAAATGGGATTAAATAGATTTCGTATTTCTTGCTTTTATTGAGATTTTTCACCCTATCCACTTTCTCTTAGCCTATTAGTACAAAGAAGTAAGAAAATACAGTCTAGAATTAATTTCTGGATGAATTTCCTGATAGGCAGGTGCAAATTCACCAGAAAAATCACGTGGTAAAAGTAGTTACCAGAGATTTGCTGGCAAATTGAGCATAGCACACCATAAATGACATCTGTGTAGACACACACTGTGTCATTTGCAAATGGCAAACACATGACATAAGTGCATGTAGTAGAGTATAAGGGACTTGTCCTTCCTGTGATCGCATCTCCCTCCATAAACCTCTCCAGCACATACACAGGACTAGAAATGAAGACGTGGTGTTAGCAGAGGGCAAGCCTAAGCTGCTGCCAGGAACAGCTCTATTTGAGACGAGGAGGAAAGCCCACATTTGGACAAGGATGTGCTTTTACACAACGCTCTCCATCTGTGGCCAGACAAAGAAAACACATTAAATTTGTGACTGTGCTCTCAAAAACACAGAGGCAGACGGCTGAGTAGCACAACTGAACACTTCTGGCTGGGGGAAAACAGTTAGTCCAGATTTGCTGCTGAATGACATTGCAAGGCACCAAGGGGTTACTGGGCTTAAGGTGGTTAAACACAAAAAGGCTTTGGATAAGCTGAGAACTGAATTCAAACCTCTTTTATCTCCTTCCTCTGTTTTGATAAGGCTTCAACTCAAACATTATCACTTTTTGTCAAAATTATCTTGACCTGCAACAGGCAACACTGAAACCTTGATGGTTTTATCCTTTTGCTAACCTAACACAGGAATTTAAATCTTGAAAAAAAAAAAAAGAAATTCAAACACCCATGTGTCCTCTTCCTCCGTGCATAATCTTTCTCCTGCTAGCCTTCTGCAACAGGTCAACAACAACAGAGACGCCTGCGCCATTATTCATAAGCTTTTTGTTATCTCTCAGAAGAACCAAAAGGGCCCAGAGCACGTGTGCGAAGGAAAAAGCTTTGTTTAATTTAATTAAGTTTACTTCTTTCAAGTCTGAATAGACTTGGGGATCAGCAGAAAAACTGATTAATTAAATAATGAAAGCAGTTATTTTACCCTGTAAGGGTAACCACGTCACGCTGTGTCACATTCAGCAGGTTCTTCCAAAAAAGCAGGCTCAACCTTTACACCATGGACCAAAAATAACCCTACCATGCAGAGGGTATTGCAGTATTAAAAGCTCTTTTAAATGCAAAAGATGACAGCTGTGGAGTAGCACTGTGATTATTTTCAACACTTCCATCTTTAGGGCTGGCTCCAGATCTGTTGGTGAAAGTTAGTGATGACATTGCAATAAAAGATCTGATTCTGATCTTTCAGTTCATCGCTGAGAGCACTAGTTAAGAGGGAAGCGAGCAGGGTGGGCTCCAAGACATACTCACACAGATGCTGCCCCAGCACAGTGCTGGATTGCTGGGGCATCCATGTGCTCTGGTGTCCAGAAAGGCTGGAGAAACAGGAAGGCTGCAAGAAGGTTGCCTCTGGGGGCTACACCTGGCTGCTCTTGCTGGGTTTGTTCCTTGTAACCGTACACGCATGCTCTGTGCAAGAATTGGCCTGGGAAACTCCAGCCCCACTCCAGAGCAACTCCATGCCAGTATCTTCTGCACCTCTCTCCCACCTGCTTTTAGGAGTTGTCAAATCCTTTCCAAGATGAGGAAAAGGAAAAGGACAAATCTCCCCTTCATTTGGGCTTGTGACTTTCCCATGTGAGCAGCTCACATTGCACAATGCCAATACACTTAGGTCTCTCAGAGACTTTCCTTGGACCCGCATAATTTACCAGCTCGTAGGCAATTGCCCACGTTTCTTTTTATCCCTTCATATATATTTTTCATCTAAAGAGCTCACAAAGCAGGAGTCCTTTCTATTAACTCAAGAAACAAAAATCTTTACTAATCAGGCTGGCATAAACTCAAAATGTCTTCCCCTGGTTCCTGTGCCCAGCCTTCCTACCTGACTAACGAGGAAACTCTGATGTTGAATAAGAGAGTTTGTGCACTACAAAGGATTTTTAATAGAAAATAAAACCTTCTGACATCACTGGCTATTTGCTGCACTAAAATACAACACTGCAGCTATATTGCAAGGCAGGATAAAAGTGTGCACGTATTTTCCTGTGTGTTTCAATATCCTCCTATTGACAGAAGATAGGATGACTGGGCTACAACTGGAGACCAGGAAATGATTTTTGTGATTTCATTAGAGTAATTGACAAAGGCATTTTCTTTCTACGTAAGGTTAACAGATGGCTTGTTAAAGTTACAACTTCTTTAAACAGAGCTGTCACCAAAAATGATGTGCATGACAACAACTATAATATTGATACAAGCTCACTGCAAAATTAAAACGGAGTTTGCATAACCTAAAGCACAGAATAAATATCTGCCACCATTACAACACAGAATATCAAGGTGCATTTGCTTTTCTAAGGTTTCCTTGGAAATTGGATAAAGGGACATAAATTGGGGAAGTGACAACAACATTGGACTTCAGTTATAATAGGCACAAACATGCAGTTGATCACCATGCCTACTCCACACGTAGGAAGAAATTACCATGGATGTACGTGCGTGTTACATTAAGGCTTGGATTTTAATCCCAGCAATAACAGAATATATTAATCACACTGAATTTTTAATTTTGGGTAAATATGTTTTCATATAGAAATGCTGAAGTCAAATTCAAAATCGTAGACTCTTACTCCTACTGACTGCTGTTACAGACTGAGCAGGATTTTGTTCTCCTTGAGTAAAACCAGGCAGGCATCAAGCAGGCCCCTTCCCCTCAATACCTAACTAGTTACCAAAAGCAGGAGCATGCTGCAGTCTGCTGTGCTCATCTCAGACCAACACACAACACAAGTATCAACCCTGTAGGACTGTGCTTTCACACCACACCTCTGGCAGGTCCAAGACCTGTGCAAGGCAAGGGCATGCAGCTCCTGAACCTGCCTCACCTCCATCAGGAACAGCTCTCTGATGCCTCAGCCGGCCAGCAAAAACAGGAGGGTGGGGGGAATGAATAATATTTTCTTTAAAAAATAAATAAAAATCAAGCAATATCAGTTTGCCCACCTGCTGTGGTTTTTAAGAACTTACCTTCACCTTAAACTTGTGTCACTTCCATGAGAGCAGAAAAAACCACGAAGGAGATTCAGCTTTGAAAATACAAAATGTAATCAATGTTACACCATTTTGATAGGTGACTGCACATAAGCTATTCCACCTGGACAAATCTAGAGTGCTAACATTGTTACTGATTTTTAATGCTTTTTTCCTTCAACATCACACTTACTGGCTGTTTATCCCCTTTGTCATAATTTACCTGTTCTTTTCCTGTTTTCTTTCTTTCTGCAGTATCCCTTCTTTAGCTCTTTTCTTTCTCTAGCAGCTAGAAAGCTCTTAGACTTTTCTAAGACATCTTTAGGACGTGCAGCTAACTTCCAAAAACATGAACTGTAAGAAAGAAAGAAAACAGAGCCCCAGCGGGTTCTGTTTGTTCACTTGAGTTTGTTCATTTTCTTCACAATAACAACTGAGAGGCAAACCTTTTTTCTTGCCAATCTGAGATGTCAGCTCCTTGCATTACAAAACCATTTTTCTGAAAAAGATGTAAATAATTGAATCAGGGAGGCAAATAAAAGGAGGAATAGGAATAATACTTCCCATTGCAAAACCTCTGTCGATAGCTATTGGAAATAACCTGGTTTATTTTACCAGCCTTGTGATGTCAGGTTCACTTAGCACACGCTTTGTCAGCTCCGACTGAGGGGCACACTGACTGCATGACTGACGCACGCGGCCGCGACTGGGGAGCAAACACACAGCTGCTCGCTGCGTTTGTTTGCCTTCACATGAAGGATTTTTTGAGAAGTTGTATAATATTACAGCAGACTGGTGCTTGCCTCAGGTGTAGCAGGTTCTTCCTTTCTCATTGCGTTTGGCAAAGCACATGAATTTCATCATCTAGAACATAAAATAAGTAAACAGCAAGCATTAAAAAGGAAAAAATGGACAACATTTAGGGAAAACAAAGGATATGCTGAGGAACTGCTGTGACCAACAGGTTCTGCTCTAGAAATAAAAGCAAATTCTTGAGTGAAAAAGGTAACAGAGATACTGTTGCTTTTGTACCAGCTGAAATAATCCAAGGCTAGTGGGAAAGACCCCAGATGTTCAAAACAAACAAACAAAACCCCAGTAACATATCCATACCTTTTCATACCAGCATCATAAACTATGAAGAATGGTTGACTTACAGATAAAGATTGGGTTTACTTTCATTCAGCTTAGTTACAGCCAAAGGTAGTTACAATAGGTCAATACTAACAACACATACTCTTACAGAAAAAGGAATCACCATAGCAATTATTTGAAAATATGAACTAAACATGCAATGACAGAAAATTAAGAAAGCAGAGTGATGTGGAGAAGTGTAGAAAAGAACTTCCCAACATATTAGATTTCACTGTTTAGTCTACCAGGAAGGACAGGTTTGTGGCACGAATATTGGGCAAGCATCAGGATATGAAGAGCAGCAATAATCTCCTCACACCATCAAAGGAGCAGAGGAAGCATTCGAATATCATGGCTTTTTCTCCACCTACCAAATTTCTTTGCTTTTATGTTTCTTTGCCCCACCAGGAAAAAAATTACTATGTGGGATAAAGATGCCAAATGCACATAAAATCTGAGTCAAAAGAATGCCAGAATCCTATATTTGAATGAAATTTTAAGATAGCTCTGTTAAGTCTAATTTAAAATACAGCCTTCCAGTCTGATTTCTGTGCCTAAATTCTAGGTGTCGCGTGCCACAATTCACATCCAGTTCTATCCAAGCAGGACCGTGTTCCTGTTACTTTAGTTCCATGCTTCAGATATCCCCTTTTTGTTCAAAGCTCTGCACAAAGCAGTGAGAAGTACTTTCATTTTTCCCCGAAGGAGGATCCTATGGAGGTAATCAGATCTTTGGTCTGGAAGAAAGCTGCTCATTTGCTTGTACAGATTCTGAATCAGCTAGCCCTGAGATATCTGGCTTGCCAGTCCATGTCAAAGCATGGCTAGGAGAAGGAACAACATGAGAAAAAAAAAAAAAAGGGCAAAAAACACCCCCAAACCCCCACCCCAACACCAGGATAAACCTAAACATACCCCCCTTCACCAAAAAACCCACACATGATGTCCATGAAGCACAGACTAAGGGAGATCCCTGCTGGAAAGACAATGAAATACATGCACACTATTTCCAAACACACCATTCCCTCCTTACCACAAATAGTTTCTTCCACATGTGAATGCCAAAACCATTGCACGTTCACCTTGCATTCAATCTGGCCCCAGCCTCTTGCTCCTAAAGACAGCGCTGCCCCACCCATGCAGCACAGACTGCACAAGAGCAGCCCTTTGGTGGGGCAAAGGGGGAATTCGGTCTCCATTACACTATGTTTATCAAGGATAAAAATTCCCTGCATACTTCAATTAATCATTCTGCTGAAGCAAGGCTGATGGACCCGTTTCTACAGGCTCTTCTATTGTAGAAGAGCAGGAGGATGGGATCCAGTTGGTTTCCCACTTATGGACATCGGCCATTTTTTCTACCACATGACAGGTGTTAGGTACCATCCCATTTAGGCAATAATTTTAACAGGGAAATGATGTATCTCGCCTACTCATTGGAAGTACTGGTACCACATTTAACAATTAATCAGTCAATACTGGATACTATCATAAAGACACTTACCTATTGTAAAAAGCTGGTGCTAAGTATCGTAAAGATACTATGATACACCTGCGGACAAACGAAGCTCAGAAAAACGTTAACAGCTGGATGAGAGAGACATTAACTTCCAGACCATAAAAGCGACTCAGCAAAGAAAGCAAGAGAGAGTTAAATGAATACCCAGTGAAAGACAACATATTTTACAGGACACTGACATTATGAGGAGGTTCAATTTTCCTCTTAATAAATGACATACTTGAGAGTAACAGACATTTCCAGCAGCTTGGAAAACAAATTTAATTGACACTTAGAATGAAGGAAAGCGTACAAGCTTTTTTAAAAAAGGAACTTTATTACAAATCTGTAGGTTTAAGAAAATATCCAAAAACCAAAGTAGTATGAAAAATGCTGTCATCTTATTCACAGTTACCAGTTTTCTCCAATAAAGATAGTATACAAAAATTGATAGAAATCCTGGCAATTCTTTTTGGTGACACAAGTCAGATATTTGTAATTCTAAATTCCCTGCTGACAACTAAGATGCTGCTGGCAGCCGAAGGGAATTATTAAATTGCACTATTTTTGAAAACTGGAAGTTCGGATGAAAAGGCTATATATATATACACATACTGTATTTTACCACATGTACAGGTTACTCAGGGCAAACAAAACATGGCCCAGCACAATACTTAAAGTCTATAAAAACCTGGAGAGCCAGGGAATGTGTGCATATGGTATTAAGTTATCCTCTATGCTCTGGTTCCCATTATATTTTACATCTCAAACCTTGGTTTCCACTCTCATTTACAGAAACAGGTGAAGCAGATGTGTTGCTACACTGTCTTTTTCAGACACAGAAAATGTTAGCTGCACTGCATGCAGACATGTGATCTAAAAGCGTAATGCAGTTAAAATGTAATTAGAAGTGGGATTTTTAGAAGACTGTAGACTGAGTTTACTGCAGGTGACCTAACACCTTGAACTCCCCTGAAAAACAAAGGCTAACATGGCATTTCTAATGTCATTCACAGCTAATTCATATAACAATGAATGAGGAAAGAACTACCTGATACATGTTACATTCCTAAACTGCAGTATAGACTGCTTTAAAAAAGTAGAAAGTTTCCAAGTATGCCAGAGATTAAATCCAAACCTGCCCTACAACTCTACCTATGGGTAACTGACTGTAATGGCTGGAAGCTGCAGCATAGACCATTGGTAACCATATTCTCAAAACCTTTAAACCGCTCAGGACCTAGACCCCACAGCTCAGAGCTGCAGTACAGAAGATGCTTCAGTGTAAGAAGTGTGAAGATTTTAAAGGAGCAGGATGAAACATTTCTGTTACAGTATCTGCTCAAGGTACTGATATGATATAAAACAGAAAAAACCAAAACAAAACAAAAAACCCCAAACAACTCTGTGTAATTGAAGGTCCTCAGGCAGAGGACATCTGGGATTTCCAACTGATCAAGCCTCCTTTTGCCAACAGCAACATGGAAGAAACCAGCATCATGTGAAAAAAACTACTCAGTGCATTTAATTCATTTTGTTGTTTCAATTTAAGCTGAAAAGTACAGAATCAAGAGTTATTCAAATAACACTATGCTGCAGAAGAGCAATTAGAAATCAACCATCTCTCATCGCCAGAGCAAACAGGATGGAAGATGCAGAACTGAATTTACAGTAGTTTCCTTCTCCATACGGACCAGATTAACCCTAGGTTAATCAAGGCTACCCAGAATATTTCTTAAAAGCCACTGTTGGTAAGGAGGTTGCCTCATTCTTCTACATTTACTGAAAACTTGATTTCTGAAACACTGTAATGAAACAGTCAAAAGTCTTCATTCCAAAGAAGGAAAATATTTCATGTACATTCTTAGGTGTGAACCTTCAGGCTTGGGAAACGTTTTTCTAGATTGTCAGCAAGTGTCTGATCAGCCTCACGTAGAACTTCAAGGAAACTCTCCACCTGGAAATAAATTACAAACACACAAAAATAAAAAAGAAAATAAAAAACTCCCACAAACTTGCATGCAACACTGAATTCTTATACTTGGTCTAGAGCATCTTTCTACTCCTGTACCTTCCCGCCAGCAGCAGGCACTGCAAAGAATAATGGAAAATGCTCCACAGTAGACACCTTCCTCCTAAACTCTGGAATTTCAGCTGGTCTAAACTTTGAAACATTATCGCCTTCCCCAAACTCTTATTTTATTGTTTACAGGTACACAAGGAAAAGCTCCCTGTGAAAAATATTTAGAATAACTATTCCATAATAATGTACAGGACATGTTTTCAGACAGCATAAATTTACTGACATCCATTCATTTCAGCACAGTTTGACCCTTATATCAGCTGATGATCTAGACAAAGCTCTGGCTGAAGTAAGTCAGAAGAGACAGAGAGGGTAAGACTGTCTAGAATGGCACATTACCTGTGTCTGAGCAATTTTGTCCTACCCCTACATCTGATTCTGAAAGGCTTTGCCACTTCAGTGGTATTTTTTTCAGCTATGTTAAAGACCTTGTCACATACTCACCGATGCAAAATACAGAGGTAAGAGGTTCTGAAATGCACAGGAACATGTCTGTTCATTTAAATGTCCTTGGTGTAGTCCTTCTAATGTATTTTCCTTGAAAATAAAATGAGAAATACAACTAGCAGGTCATGAACAGCTGTTGAAAATTCAAAAATTCAAAACTGTGCAGTGTCTACAATATGCACTTTGTTCTCAGAAACAGGTATAACAACGAGAGCTTACAGTTCTCAGAGAACGCCAGATGTAGCTAATACAAAGAGGTGTGAAAGCTCACACATCACAAGTCTCTTAATCTGAATGCTCCCATAATAAAGAAGTCCATCTGAGAAGGTAACTTTATATATTGATATTCTTTTATTTTCTTAAATAAATTGGCTTTCATTCAAAAGAAATGGCAACGTACATCTAGAGAATTCATCATACAGAATCTTGGCCCTGAAGGCGTACAGCTCAGAAAACCTGTGTCCCTGCCATCTAACACACATTGCTACTCATCTTCCCATCGATTCTCTAATCAATTTCCAGTATGCAACTTCACTTTCACAGAAAATTGCCCACCTTAATAGTAATGTCTTTTTTCTTACCTACCCTGCAGAAATCCCTCTTAAAATTTTGTTTGTTCTTACCTTGGTCAGTTCTTGAAGCATATTGGAAAGTAATTCACAGCAAATATCCTTCAAAATTTTTAAATGAAAATCTTCCTCATTTACATCGGCCCTTCCAGTCTCTTCTTGTTCGGACTCCTTTGAGTTATCAACTGATCTCCTCCCACAGCTCTCCATGTATTGTAAGATACGAATCAAGCTCCCAATCAGAGGCATATCTAATATAAAGTAACAAGAAAATGGAAGTTTAACACTGAATTTTTTCCCCATCCTTTCAAGGCCTAAGAATTTTGAAACACACTGCAAGATTTTATACAAAAGCTGTAGTAATGTATATTCTGACAATGCATTTTGTCACTCAAAGACTGTTTTAAAGAAGCAAGGGGAAGTGTAGTACAAAACTCAAACTGTTTTTTCTGCAAGCTAACCTGTACCTATTAAAAATATATGCCAGTGGTAAGGAATATGAGAAGGAAAATGTCTCTAGTAGTAACTCAGAGGCTAGTACGTGACATTTGCATCCAGATAATCCTATCTGCTAAACCAAACCGACACGATGTCTTTCTGCTGCAGATGACCCTGACTCACGTTCCCACGATAGGCTTTTAATTCTAACTGGATTGAAAAATAACAAGTGATAAAGATGGTTTTAAGTAAGCACAGAATCTCCCTCTACTAAGAAAAAAAATTACTATCAAGACCTCATATTTTAGCAAAGATGATTAATTCTGCAATTTTGATTAATTTACTCAACTGAGAAGACTGAACAGAATCTGTAGGTTCTACTATTGTAACTCTTCAGAGATATCCAGTAACTGAACTTTGAGCTAGCTGTGATTTTTAGAGTCACCAGTAAAGCCTTACTGTATTCAAACACGTAACTGAATTCTGTGTTCTGAACTGATCTCTAGCAAACCAATAAATTAACTACCTTTCACTCCACATAAACAAAGTAAATAGTAAGAATAACTTTCAAACAAACAAACAAAGAACAGAAAAAAGTACAACTTGCTTTTCCTCATCTTAGTGTATTCTTGTTCTGTCTGTGAAGCAAACATAGCAGACAGCACGGACAAAAGAGAGGCCAATACAGTCTTTTGCTCCTGCACAATGATCGGTGGATCGTCTGGCTGGCAAAGTTCATGGCAAACGAGGTCATAAAGCAAATTCCAAGTTTCTTTTCCTCCATCAGGAGCCTGCACTTGAGAAAGAAAGAGAGAACCCACCAACCCATCAAATTTAATCTAAGTACATGAATTTTTTTTCTCCCCGTTAAATATCTGATGATCTAGAAGTTACTGCCATTCTTGGTCCCATCATATGTAGCAATTCAAGTGTCTTACCAATAGCCTGAATGCCCTCATCCACTGTGGTCAGGAGCTGCAAAATATGCATATAAACATCAAGTCCTTCCGGATTATCTGACCTACACAGAAAAAACCAAAGAACAAAGACAAATTAAAGATCTGATTACTGAGTTTATATTTTGTGTGTCTTGGACACACAGAAGACTATTAGCAATCACTGCTGTTCTCTTTGCTAACAAACTAGTTGACTTATTTCAAATGATAAGTACAGAAAAATGTATTCTGGTGATCTGTCAACCCATGCAACTCACACTGAAATCAAGACGTTCAGACATAGGCCTTAACAAGGTTATAAGGAGTCTCCTCAGCCATGAAACCAGAAAGAAATCTCACGTACCGGACTTGTTTGGCTGCTTCAAGTATACAAGGCACAATCTTAAAATCTGGAAGTTCTTCAGGGGAATCATCTACAGACGGTCCCACAGACCGACAAGTGCCATTTTTAATCCAGTTTAACATTAGCTCTTCATCTAGATCAAAGAGTTTGTCCACCACTTCACCCACTTTTACTAGCAATTCAACTGCACAAGAGAGAACATATAAAATTCAACAAGACTAGAAAGAGAGAAAAATAGCTCACAAAATGCTAATATGTAAAAGCATTCAGAGTTCATTCAATGCTGAAATATATTGGTTTTGTTCACGACCTATTAAGGGTTGCTATGTTTAATTCCTTTTCATGGCATAGATGAAGAGCTTGATAAACAGGGATTGGTAGAAAGCTCACTAACACCTTCTACCTTATTATGCCATTTATGAAGCAGAAACTATTCTGCAAAGAGACTTCACATTCCTGAAAAGTCATAACTTCTACTTCTGAAGTAAAACTTTCCAAGATTTGTCCCTAAATATGCAATTTTCTGCTAACCTTACACCTGCCAATCTGTGTTTTACTTAAGTGGATCTGTGATTTCAACTGGACAGAGCATGATTTCTGAACACAGTCATTACAAAAACAAACAAACAAACAAACCAACCCCACCAACCAGAGCTGCCGTTTTTCAAATTCTAAAACCTAAATTATTAGCATTCCTAGACAAGTGATAACTGCTGTTACAGTTGATTTTGGACATGAAAAATAAGTGCTATTCAAAATATTTCCACTATTAGGTACTTAGTTTGGTTTTTGCTAAATTAGTGCTATCACAAAAGAGACTTGTGTACTGCTGACTGCATACTCAAAGCCTGTGCAGTATTCAGCTGCCTTCAGAGTAACTGAATCATTCCTCTAGTTCACATTCCTTAAGTATAGTAGTTTTAAAAATGAAAAATATGTACCTGATTTGAAAAAAAAGATTAAATGAAGTCTTGATTCAAGGACAAAAAAAGACATATGCATATCTCTGAATGAGGACTATGTCCTTTCCTTCACTATGCCAAATAACACTTCCATCTATTAGACTTGTTTTTATTCCCCCACAGAGCTTTCTTCTTCCCCTATGTGTGTCTTCCTAGTTGGTTTTATATACATTTATAAACTGCAAAGGCAGGACAAGTTTGTTTTGGTGTCCTTAAAACTCGTGAGGTTTACTTTATTTTAAAGAAATTCTGTACTCCCAATTGAAAATATTTGTCTTTGAAATTGTATATTTCAGTTCTTAATCTTTTCTGCAAACATCAAAGTTTTGTCAACTTACCATTTGTAGAGCTGGACATGATAAAGCAAACACAGTCATACACAGAAGGGTTTTCTCGGATTCTCTCAACCCAGACGTTGGCCACTTCAGGCTGGGAGAGGCAAGTTAACAGCAACCTAGACAAGAATTGCCCATTTGACAACTTAGAAGCCAATTCCTTGACTTTAGCTGTACAAGTGTAAATCCAAAATAATGAGAATGGTATGACAGAAATGAGAATCTAGCTCTCAGCCAATCAATTCCAGAACAATGCAGAAATGACAAAAGGATAGGATGGGAGGATAATAAAATAGTGAAGCCCTCTTGACAATTTTCTTCCCGGGCCGCAGAACACAGCAGAACTACACTAATGATGCATTAATTTCTGAGATGTCCTACCTGCTTGTTTCCAGGAGGGTTGGGGAGTCTGAATCACACAAACGTTGCAGTAACACTTGGCTTTAAGAAGAAAGTGCAAGATAAAAGTTAATAAAAGCTATCTTTGTCTTAATAAAAGTTATAAAAAGGTTAATTTCATAGCTGCAGACATGTTCTGAGATTAAAATCAGCCTTTCCTGACTTACTGCATTACGAGTGTTTCAAGATTGCCAAACTTAGAAATTAAAAGATTCGAGAACTTGAGTGGCAACTAAAAACAAAAACACAAAAAACCCAGTGGTGTGTATCTTTTTTTTATCTTCACTGAACACTTTCCACTCAAATATGGTCAGTCAAAAAGGTGTGAATGAAGATGACGCATGGCAGGCAAACTTAGTTCCTTCTATAATATTATATTTCATGATTTTATGTCCAGAAAAGCAGTACTCACACACATATAAAGCACATATACACTTACCCAAGATTCTCATCTTTACTAATGGACATGCATATGTCTTGGAAACAGGCCATATTTCCTAATATTCCCACACAGATTTCCTGAAAAGTCAAAACACAGTTTTGCTATGAAGCAACTGCAACATAGTTCAGTATTTTATTTCCACAACTGTAGGACAAAATTAAGAAAGGTTCAAAGGTTCTTAGAACCACCAGTTTCAAGACAGAGATACAGATTTTTCTACAGTATGTTATGAGACAAGCCTAAAATATGCTCATGATAGGTACTATTCAGCTACTTTGGAGTTAGTGTTCCATAAAAGCAAATACATATTGAAATCAACTTTACTTGCATACTCTGTGTACACTGTTTTGAAGCTAATCCGTCATTCCTATTATTAAAGCAATAAAGAGTCCTAACAACAAAAACATTGCCATCTAAGTGCAACTCTCACAGATATTCACTTTCGCCCAAAAGAAAGCGGTCTTGATACAAGCTTCCAGCAAAGCCCATTTTCCAATTGCAGAGATTTTAAAAACAAATAGAACCAAACCCAAAGCAGTGCATCCCGTTAGGCTATTCATGCCCAGACAATCATTCAAAGGATGCATGCTTCTATTAAAGGGGCTGTAAGAGCTCTGAAACACTTGTGGGTGACTGGTGCTAACAAAGGATGCCCCGGGAATTACTCACTTTCACCAACGTTAGGTTGGAAATCAACCCTCACCGCTCAAGATTATCTTCTTTATTCTATTACCTCTGCTAAATTACAGCAGGCACTCTAGCAGGCACTATTTCAATAAACCGAAGTGACAGCCAGTTTGCACTGACTTCCAAATTTTAGTTGTACTTTCAAAGCCCTATGTGTATGTCCTGAAGTAAAGCTTCTTGTAACTTCAGAGAAAGGGGAGTTATACCAACACTGGATAGCTTTGAAAACCCTGTCTTGAATACTAAATGCCAGTGAGCGTGTAGTACAAGCTGAAAAAGAATGACATCAAAACAAAGGCGGGGAAAAAAGAAAAAAATGCATTAAGTAATGTTAAGGTCTAACAGTTCCTAACTGCTAAGATTACCTTTGTAGGTCTGACTAAACAAATTCATAATGATTTATGTTCAGTAATCATGAAACAAATCTTGAGAAAAAAAGGCCAGTCTTTACTGTTTTTATAACAAGTCCTATAATTAGGTTTGAAAAACTTAGTCTGTCATCAATAATGACATGTATCAGCGACAGCATCACTGAAATAGTTACTGATTAGACTACACTAAAAACACTGTGAAAAAGCATTACAAAGTTTAGTTTTGTGTTTTCTCCTCATGCCCCTAACCTCTTCAAACATGCAATGGGAGGAGGGAGATACATGCAAATGCATGTACATAACTATCTACTATTTCTATTAATATGGGGCAGCTTTTTGACAGTCCATACTTACAGTAAGGCGGGGGCATTTTGACTTGGCAAAAACTCCCATGAATATATCAGGGGCGTTGAACTCCTGAAGAAATAAAGCAACATCCTGTGGAGAGAAGGAATGGAGGAGTGAATGGACTTCTTCAATTTCCAAATGCAAGTCAAACCTTTTCTCACAGCACAAGGACTGGGTTAAAGAGACGTCGAACTCACTACAAGAGATCACTTATTTCCCAACAGTTATCACCAATAACATGCTATACCACCATCCAGCAAGCCCCTGTGGTGATTCAGGGTGCCAGTGATTTGCTGTGCAATGAGCCAAAAAGTCAATTTAGTTTCTTTTGCGCTCCGTCCCAATAGAGAGTCAGTGATGCTAAGTCAATTCAGTAAATACCATGTTTTCAGACAGTGACGCCACCCAGACATACTACAAGAAACAAGGGAAGGGATTTTCAGCACCTGATCAGAGCATACAAGAGGAAATTTCCTCCTCATTTTACCACATTAAAACATAAGATCAGTTCTTTATTTGGGAGTAAAGGACACATCTTCCATGTTTACTAAAATATCTAAACAAAGAGCCAGGGAATAAAATAATAATATTTATATATATATATATATCTATCTATCTTACTTTAGAATTTGTTCCAGAATTTGAGAATGTTGAGAAAAATACCAAAAAGTTCTGTTAAACTGCCATTGTGAGTCTGTAGCTAAAACAGCTGTTTATCTATCAGAGAAAACTACACTTACTAGGAGGATGCATCACAACTGCTAAATGAAAACATGCCTGTTTAGAGATGGCACCAATATTCTCTCCATAATCAAACTGATGAAGATACAGGCTATGCACACAAGTTAATTTCAGCTATAGTTAACATACTGTCCTCTAACAGCTCCAAGCTTTGGTTCAATTCCTGCACATATGGCCCCACTTATGCCACCTTATCCTAAGCAATAGCACCGCGTGATTCGTTAGACACCTGGGGGAAGGTTGGGCAGACCACCTTGTTTCTTTTACATTCACACAGTTCTGCTCGGTATCCTCAAACAGCAGCACGGGGCCAGCAGCTAGGACACAACAAAAGGCCTGCTTCTGCAAACTAGTGCTGGGCCTACAAGTGCACACAAAATACCTGCTCATCCTGAAAAGCAGCCTTTGTGATGAGCTTGCTTGATGCCAATTCATCACCCTTGCCCTGCCTACAGACTCACTAAGCAATACCATCGAAATCAGAAAGCTGACCCAGCCTGTTTAACTCTGTCCTTCTCCCCCTTCCAAAAGGATTTTGACTGAACATGCTCAGCAAGAGGACTGGAGCAGAAACTGCCCGCAGTGCGAACCACCCTCGAGGTCAGACATCGCTCCTACCTCGTCCATAGACATGTCCCACACTTTGCAAATGTCATTCTCCATCTCTTCGTCCAGTTCCGTCGGGGTGTCCTCGGTGGGCTCCGTCTTCTCGGGGCTAATAACCTGAGAAAAGGGGGAGGGGGCACGGGGGGTACGTGAGCTGCGGCCGAGAAACGCCGTGAAACGCGAACAACGACCTATCGCTGCAGCCACAGTCTTAAAAAACCCCACACAAGTAGGAAACCGCTGTGCCGTGTGTCTCCCCCCCCGGTAACGGCCGCACCGCGCCCGCGAGGCGCTGACCGTTACCAAGCCCGCCGGCCTCCCCCCTCACGGCGCCCCCCCTCCCAGGCCTGCACCTCGATGAGGCGGGTGAGGATGCTGAACAGCCAGTGCTTGCTGTACACCGTATTCCCCACCACGTCACCCGCCTCCTCCGGCTCGCTGGAGGGCGGCGAGGGGTTACGGTCCATACCGGCCCGCCACCGCCACCGCCACGGCCACGGCCGCACCGCCGCCAACGAGCCGCCCGCGCCCAGAGCGGCACCCGGCTAGCGCCCCACAGCGCCCTCTGCTGGGGCGGGGCGCCGGGAGGCCACTGCCCAACGGCCGGACCGGACGGGGCTGGGGCTGGGGCCGGGGCCGGGGCCGGGGGCAACCGGCCGCCGCCCCCCCCACCTCCGCGGAAAGCGGCCCCCGGGCTCCCAGGGCAGCCAAGGGGCCAAAGGAGACCCCCGCCCCTTCGGGTGCAGGGAGCGCCCGCCTCCGAGAGCGTCCCGCTTCCCTGCAGGGCAGCGCTGTCACTTGAGGTCCCACCCCAGAAGGAAAGCCAGCGGCGCGGGGAGCCGTTTTCAGGAAAAAGTCTTTATTGGGCTGCACAGAGCGGGTGTGAGAGGGCAGCAGAGATGGCCGCTGCCGCCGGGGCAGCGTCAGTACTTGCTGGGAAGGCCCGCCGGCCTGTAGCGGTTGGGGTCCCCGCCGTTTCGGCCCCACTCGTTCGCCTCTTGGTCAGCTCGGGTGTCTTCCGCCCCTCTGCCGCTCACGTCGCTTTGCCATTTCTCCCGGGCGTCACTAGCAGGAAGAAAAAAGGCCACCTGAACCTCCACTGTGTGTTGATTTCCTCACTCACATAAAACTAACTGTTCCACAGGACCTCGCAACGCGAGACACAAGGGCATAGTCAGTCCTTGTCTGAAAACGGCAGTGGAATCCATAACGTTATGTCAGGAGAGGAACCAGCAAGGAAAGAGTTCCTTATCACCAGAAATGCAGAAGTACGGCATCTGCCTTCTCGGGAGGACAAGAAGAAAGGCTCACACTCAGGTAGGTGGAGAGGCACCATTCCTACAGAGACTGGCTGTTCAGACATTAACTGCTTCCCCTCCATTCGCTGTCCTTCTAGGTCAAAAGCTAAGTCAAGTCAAAAAGGACTTCACTCTTAACAGGAATGCCTGGATCCCTAGTAACTCACTGTTAACAAGCCAAATATGCTCCATTACCTGATCACTTTGGCTGCCCAAGCACCGCCAGGTCCTCTTTGGGCCGCATCATAATTCCCACGAGCATGGAAATATTTGTCAGCATCTTTATAATTTGCCTCACGCATGTCCCAGTATGCTTTGAGCATATCCCATGCCCCTGGGATGAGAGATTAGAGAAAGAGATTATGTTGACTTTAAAGAGTTGAAGAGAATGAGTTGAAGTACCATTTCAGCCAGGAGCTGAAAGGCCCGAGGAGCAGTAACACAGAGAGGCACTTCTCCGCATCAGCCTTTGCACAGCGATGTGCCTGCAGAAAGGGCCTGCGGGAGCTGATCAAGGCTCTCTTGCAGCCGAAACTGGCAGGGTCCTTCACATGGAGCTGTGGACCTCCCAGCTCCGAGGACTGTGTCCATTGACTGCCAGTAACTTGTGCTCGGGGAGAGGGGGTTCCTGAGACAAAGGCCCGTGTAGCAGCAGCTTACCTCCCGCTGCATCCCAGGCAAATCGTCCACCTCGGACTAACAGTGGCTCGGCAGCGCTTGCACAGAGCATAAAGGAGAGCAACGTGAGGCAGACACAGAGCCTCATGGTTCCCGGCCCAAGCCTGATACGGAGCTGTGAGACAATCAGAGAGATGAGCAGTTGTGGAGCACCTTTGAGAGGCTGCCGACAGAGCATCCATCGCACCCGTAGCTGTGGTCGGGCAGCTGCCCCAGCACTGACGGCTGGTCCAGGAACCTGCTTCTCCCACTGCTTCTCCCCCCACAAGGAGTGATGCCCTCTGTGCGACCACAAGTCAGCTCAGGACTCCACAACAGAGGCAGGTGGACATGAGATATTTGCATTTTAGCATTCCCTGCTGCTCCTGTCACGAGTACAGATAAGCCCAACATGCTAAAGCATCAGTCCTGTTCCCGAATCTCAGCTGAAAACACTGCATATAGCTCACAAATTCAGAATATTACTCACCACTGCAGAAAGGCAAAGCTGAAGGAGGTGGAGCTTGTCTTGTGTGCTCTTAGACTCAGAGAGGGTATTTATAAGCAATTCAAACCCCTCAACAGAGGAAATTGGAAAGGATACCCATGGCTGGGAATTTCCCCCCACCACTCCACTTCCAATACAGAAATAATTACGGTAAGCCTGACCTTGTCCTTGCTGAAAGGTCATAGCTCCTCTTACACAAGTTACACAATTTTTTAGAAAGTATGTGGTGCTTCTTCAGCTGTCCACGGGACTATTTGCTCCTCATAACAAGCAGGCTGAGAAACTGCCTCGAAGACTGAAGTGTTCTGTGTGCTTGAAGTGTTACTGTTGGCTTAAGGGTGACACTTCTGTTCGGCTCTTGTGCTGAACAGAGCTTCGAGAAGGTGCCTGATTGCCTGCACTGTACGTTGAAGCACAAGGCTGGGTCTGTGTCTGTGCACAAGGAACGGTCAGCTGCTTTAAATGAATGGCTGCAGCAACTGCTAAGTGAAATTCCGTATGTGCTGGCATGACAAGGTGGATCTCAGAGTTGATGGAATGGAAAACGTGAAGTGTTGTTCTTGACTCCATTGCAAAGCAAACCCCATACACCTGTGTCCCTGCTTTAAGATAGCGCGCGCACACGCCACCATAAGGAAGGCCTGAATGGTTTGTCCTGCCTTTGCTGTCACAGATCCTTCTCAAGGGACTTCCAGCCATCCTGCTGCAACAGCAGCTCAGTGGGGCTCAAGTGGGCTGCACTAAGGAGAGTTTTTGATGCAGTAGTAAACATTTTTACCTAAGGGGAAGTTCACATCCATACAGCTAGATTTAAAGAGCGATATGGTAACTGTAAGGCCCTATTGGCATGGTTCACAGTTTGAGCACCCACTGTGCTCTCTCTGCTTAGGAGCCTGCTTGCTTCCCTTGGTTAACAACTGGCACAACTGTTTCCCCTGCAGAAAGCTCTGGGTTGAGTACAGTGGCATTGTAGAATGAATGCGCGGAATGTCTCCCCACTGTGTGGTCTTATACATGATTGAACAAGAGAGCTTCTCCAAATTCTCTGCAGAAGAGGTATGTGTAGCTGCCCCATTCACAGCTCTGTCGCTTTAAACAATTAACCACTGGAGCTGAAGAGCAGAGGCATGACGCAAAAGAGGTGCAATAACAAACTGAGCTAAGAAAGTGCCAGGAGTGAACTTCCTTGGCCATCGCTGGACTTCAAACAAGAATTTAGCGTAAGGGAAAAAGAAACATTTTCCACAGTGTGTTGGGTTTTGGTGGCAGGGGGGCTACAGGGGTGGCTTCTGTGAGAAGCTGCTAGAAGCTTCCCCTCTATCTGGTGGAGCCGGCTGGCTCTGGGATGGACCCGCTGCTGGCCAGGCCAAGCCAATGATTGTGGTAGTGCCTCAGTGATAGCATATTTAAGAAAGGGAAAACAAAGCAGCAGGGTGAGGAGAGAGGGGGGAGGCACAGGCCTCACCCCTGGCCTCCTGCGCAGGTGGCTGTCTGCGTTGGGCCCAGCCTGGTGTGGCAGTGGGGAGAAAGGAGCAAGAATATGAGACGAACAGCCCTGCAGACGCCAAGGTCAGTGAAGAAGGAGGGGGAGCAGTAATGCTGCTCCTGGTCAAGATTCCCCTGCAGCCTGTGGTGCAGCCCGTGGTGAGGCAGGCTGTCCCCCTGCAGCCCATGGAGGCCCACGGAGGAGCAGAGATCCACCTGCAGCCCGTGGAGGACCCCACACCAGAGCAGACATGCCTGAAGGAGGCTGTGGCCCATGGAGGACTCATGCTCGAGCAGTCTGTTCCTGAAGGACTGTACCCCGTGGAAGGGACCCACGCTGGAGCAGTCTGCGAAGGACTGCCCCCATGGGAAGAACTCACATTGGAGAAGTTAATGGAGAACTGTCTCCCGTGGGAGGGACCCCATGCTGTGGCAGGGAAAAGGTGTGAGGAGTCCTCCCCTGGAGGAGGAAGGAGCAGCAGAGACAATGTGTGATGAACTGACCCCAACCCCCATTCCCCATCCCCCTCTGCCACCGGCAGGGAGGAGTTAGAGAAATAATAAGTAAAGTTAAGCCCAAGAAGAAGGGAAGGGTGGGGGGGAAAGGTTTTTTAAGATTTGAGTTTTTTTTTCCTTATTATCCTGCTCTGGTTTAATTGTTAATAAATTATTTTCCCCCAAGTCGAGTCTGTTTTGCCTGTGATGGTAACTGCTGAATGATCTCTCCCTGTCCTTATCTCAACCCATGAGCCTTTTGTTGTATTTTCACTCCCCTGTCTTCCCAGGGAGTGAGATGGGGAGCGAGCAGCTGCATGGTACTTGGCTGCTGGCTGGGGCTACACCATGACCCACAGACAGGCTTGGAGCAGAAGGACAGATATTCTCTAGTATCCCTGAATGGAACAATTTGAGATGAGAATCTAAACCCTAACACAATGGACAAGGAAACCTGGCAAAAAGTGGGGGCCAGACACATAATTTTGTCCGCCGCCGCCCATGAACTTGATGTCTAACAGTAACAGCTCAGTTACTGCAGAGAGTGGAGCGCTGTGCTTTGCTGCAGCTCTGTTCACATCCCAGTGATGACTTTTATGCCCTTACAGCACATGTCAGCTCAAGGGCCTTCTCTGCTGCCTGCAAGTAGTCCCGTCTGGAAAACTCTCCTGTAAGTTGGAGTACTGGCTCACTACTGCACGTGCCATTTTGCCCAGGGGGCTAGAACAGAGCATTGCCTTCAAAACTGACTGAAGGCATTTTTCCCTACAAGAGGTCAGACATTTTGGACCATAGAAGATATTTCTGAGTTTTCTGATGTGGTCTGACGTACTTCATATTCTCTCCAAACCATTTTCTGCAAAGAGCACAAACATGAGGATAATTGCAAGGCAGGCGTTGCAGGGGATCCTTAGATCTCGGATTGCAGCCCCTTGACTTGTCTCCAACAAGGAGGGCAGCAGCAGTAACAATGCTGGAGCTCCCTACAGTAACTGAAATAAAGCACCAGTTTGTGCTCCAGCACACAACAGCCTGAGCACTGCTTTCCCATATCCTCATGGCCTGCGTTCCCGTACACTCCTGGCCTGCTTTCTGGGTCACAATCCTTGGCCAACAGAAACAAGCTGCAGCCAAAACTGTTGCTTTTGCAACAGAAATAGGCAAGCTGCCTCTGAGCATACAGAAAGGTTTGAATGGAATAATCCTAGCACTAAAACACGGGCTGCGTGTGCACGCTGGATAAACAAAACACATACAGGGGCTCCTAGGAGATTGTTTTCTGGGTTTGTACATTCTGATATAGTTAATATAAAAAGCAGCCTCAACCTGGTTGCTCTTGAATTCTAAATATCTATAAATGCAAGCCACATTCTGCAAACATTCTGCAATGTAGGCATTTTGCAATCTAATTCTCAGATTGAGAAAGAGGATGAGGTGAATTCCCAGCCCAGGCACAATAATAGATGCAGTTATTCCTTATTCTGGGAAGTAAAAGCACCTTATTCAAGTTTACGTAGGCAGTAATTCACTTCAGGAGTTTTGCCATGTTGCTGTATGGAATATTTACTGTCATTGGTCTCAGGCTTACAGACAACTGCAAACTTGCCCACTCTTCCAGTAATAGATTGCATATAGAATCACAAAATGGTTAGGGTTGGAAGGGACCTTCAAAGGTCATCTAGTCCAACCCCCCTGCAAGGAGCAGGGACATCCCCCACTAGATCAGGTTGCTCAGAACCTCATCCAACCTGGCCTTGAATGTTTCCAGGGATGGGGCTTCCACCACCTCTCTGGGCAACCTGTTCCAGTGTTCTACAACTCGCATTGTAAAAAATTTTTTCCTAATATCCAATCTAAATCTACCTCCCTGTCTTTCAAAACCATTACCCCTCGTCCTATCACAACAGGCCCTACTGAACAGTCTCTCCCCAGACTTTATGCAGACGTTTATCTTAAATAAATTTGATTTCCCCATAGGTTTTGATGATGATTCCAACAGTGAAATAACGTTTTGAGGCAGGTATAAGGTGCTTTTTTTAAAAAAAAAAAAAAAAACAAAAACAAAGCACAACAAAGCCAACACAACTTCTATTTAAAGCTGCTCAGGGTAAAGCCCCCTTCTTCATCCATCTCTGCTTTTCAAGGGTCCCCTCCACCAGTAGTCACTCACCAAAACCAAAGACGAGCTGCAGCTCACCTGCTCCAGTGCAGGCTGGCTTAAACTATCAGTGGCGTACGCTTAAGTGGGCTGACAAGAGCTGGTAGGGGCTGTAGTTTTAGGATGAGAGCATTGCTCTGTACAACTGTAATTTCTAAACAGAAGACTATTTCATTTAATGCTCTCTTCACCTTACCCTACCCTTAGGAAACAGCAATTTTCCAACTCTTCTTCAGAGAGTAAATTCTTACTCTTTATTGACAGCCAGGTTTGTTGAAGTCATCAACACAAGCTCACTTTAGACACCAAATGTGAACAAATGCTTCCCATTATGTTAGCTATATGACTGTTCTGACACAAAATTAAAAAAAAAAAAGCTCTGAATGGAAAGTTATGGTTTACTGTAAAAAAAAAAAAAAAAAAAAAA
>JAAGAY010142529.1:0-22500 GCA_011801015.1 Ardeotis arabs
TGATGTCAAGTGAGAAGAACGTGACACTGTGGCCTCCTGGACATTGATGGTCTTCACCAGTATTTACAAGAGGAAACTGAAACCAAGCAAAATGAAGTCATGCTGGAAAAACCCAAACCAAAACAGCACTACCAAAATATTATCTAGGCCTTCATAGGTGCTTCAACATTGCTTCTGTAGGCAGCAGGATGGGACTGGCCCCGGAGGCGGCAGGAGGGGAGGGGTGCTCCATCTCAGGAAGAAAGACTGAGAGTACGATGCATGGAGATAACAGGAGGAGGAACAGCAGGAGCCATGTCTTCCTTTGCCTGGTTGGTGTCAGTGGAAGCATTCTTCTTTTCCCTTTTACTGATCTTTGAGAAAATCCTGCTCATCTACCTTGTCTGTCAGCCACCTCAGAAGGGAAAGTGCTTTAACATGCTGGCAGTGCTGGAAGAGGCTGAAAAGGGGTATGGCAGAAAGTGTCATATCTGAATTCCTTTGAAAATTAAGCTATTTCAGGCAACCAAGGTGCCTGAGTACCAGAGAGCTTGAAGGACTCAGTTGTTGCACTTTGTTTTGTCTGTGGTGACCGTGTTGATATTTTTTTTTTTTTTTTTCCCCACACAAAATTTTTATATCCAATAAGCTTGGTGGTAGCTGCTGCCCAAAAGAGTTTGTTTTGAAATTTGTTTTACTTTGTGTCAAGGGATTTGTAAGAGATTTTTATTTTCTTGCATGACAATGATTTACTTGAGGTCTGGTTTGGATGATGCTGTAGTAGGAGGAGCAGAAACAAAGCGCTTTGGGAAGGGGAGGAAGAACGTGAGTCCTTTCTGGCTTCTCCTTTCTACTTTTGCACCCCATCTTGAGAAGGACTAATTCTAATTTTTGTTCCTTCAGGGTCAGCTGGTGATTTTCTCGGCAAGCACGGGGTTACCCCAGTCCAGATGCGGACAGGGCACCCTGGGTGCTCCCCAAGCAGCTGAGCCCTGTGTTGAGCAGCCACCTCTGCTCTGCCCGTGGAGAGCAAGGCGCTGTTTATCCCGCAGAGTTCTCATGGTTTTGTTTTAATTTTTCCTATTCCACCGGGAAACGCGATACAATATATGTATGACATGAGCCTCTTTGTATTTCTAGATTAGAGCAATATCATAGGAACAAGAGGGGATCGATGCTTTCATGAACAGGCTCCACGTCTTACAGATGTACAAAGGTGAGGCCAAACCGTTTCAGTATAAACAGCTCTACGCTCTCCTGAGATACCAGGCACGCCTGAAAAGTAAGATATTTCTCACACATTGTGTGAAGAGAGGCATTTAAAAAAATTGCTCCACTCATAGCTTAAAAAGTGCAGGGACCAAGGGCACACCACGAGCGTGGGTCTGTGAGCCCACTCCTGAACCCCACTTTCACCCCCTCCTTCCTCTCTGTAATTTTCATCCTCAATAGATTTATTTTTGCCTATTTCGTCTTCCTCACCTTCGATATAACCGCACCAAACCCAGGCTTGACCTACTGTGTTTAAGTTTTCGTTAGAATAAATCCATTCCTCTTCAGTGACTTTTACCCGGTTTAAACCTTCAGCTTTTCCCAAGTCTTCCCTCATCTCTTTTGGAAATTTGTTATCAATACAGGTTGGTTATATGGGATAAATCTCTGGCTGCCTATGGATGTTTGCTGGGAGATGTGAGACCCTGTGTGCTAACTTGTGTGCTTATTCATAAATAAATAGAGAAAAGGGAGAGGATGAGTGAGCTTGGACTGTATTTGATTAATGAACAGAGGTGCTGAAGGACACTGAAATCTCCTCAAAAAGGCTTTTTTGTTTGTTTGTTTGTTTTCTGTATTTTCAATCTTAAACTAAGCTGTATTCCACCAGTCTATTCACCAGACCATCCTCTGTCCCAGCTCATGCTTGCAGGGGTTGGTGGCTCCGGGAGACCATCCCACACGCAGGGAGTGCATCCTGGGTGTGCCTGGTCCTAGCTGCTAGTTATCTCGAATTACACAAATGATTTTAAAACATATGTCCATAGGCTTTTAAGTAAGCAGATTCTGTTGTGATTAATTAACCATACATTTTCTCAACTTCAAATGAACTTTTTAATGAAAAGTATTAATTATTTTTTTCTTCGGCTGTTTGTTTTTATACATCTGCATACTGCTTAGTTTGAACATATTAATTATAATAAATAAAAAATAAGGAAAGCAGCAGGTGTTCTTTTATGTATTCTACAAAGAATCTTATTCTTTAAATTTTACCAGATTATTTTATTCCTGCTGTTTCACACTGTGAGTTTCACAACATAAATATTTTCTTTTATTCACATGAGACATTTTTTTTTTTGTCAGCAATTTGAAGGCTGTCATGGTTTGTGGAGAAGAAAACATACTTGTAATGTCTCCTTGCGAGACCATGACTGATTTTACACGGACTCAGGAGTGAGTTTTAAATAAGTGGATTACCCCATAATGTTCTGGGTAAGGAACAAAGGGAAGCGTGTTTTTTCCCCCCAATTTCACTTGCGGGGGCTGTGTTTGGGGGTGGTTATTTGTATTAGGCTTTTTTTTTGGAGGAGAATGTGTGAGTTATGCCTTTCTATGTTTCAAAATGTTTGGGCTTGAGTACAAAGGACTCGCTCTTCTGAGCAGTTGAAGATATGAATGCAAAGATGAGGGGTAGGTATTATTATTATTATTTTTTTTTAAGGAAGCTTTCCCTGCTCTCCATGGCTCCAGGAGCTGGGACGTATGGAGCAGCCATCGTGGCCGAGGGATGCAGAGAGGCTGGGGTTGAGTGGTGCAAGAAAGGTCCCCGTTTGTTGTCCATCATCTCCTGGGGAAGATGAGTCCCTGGCTGGTACCTGAGAGAGAGCAGCAAAAATCCAACTGAAGACATTAAGCAATTTATTCTAGACCGCGAGTCATTTATCACATCAGAGGGAAGAGGAATATCCACATTTAGGTACTTGGATGGGGTTCAGCCTGTGGCCAGGCTTGCCTGGGGCTGCTGGGCTGCAGGGTTGCCCTCACAAAGTCTTGCCTCCCACTTTTATTTCCTTGGGTTTTTTGGGTTTTTTAAATTTTTTTTTTTAATAAATTAAAAAACTGTGAACAAAAACCTCTGTCCAACAGAGTTAAAAAGCAAGAGTAGGCATCAACTTTAACTACACCCTGACTGAAATCTCTCCTTCTTTTTTTATTATTCCTTTTTTTTCCTTTTTTTTTATTAAAAGCAAGCTTGGATGCAAGTGACTGGCATAGAAAACTAAAAAGCAACTTGAAAGTTTTGTAGAATTATTTTTGTGCGTTTCAAACACGAAGCGAGGATTATAAACAGTTTAAAAGCTCTACCATTTCAACGTTATCCATCAGAGGCCCCTCTGAATGCCCAGATGAATACGGGAGTGGACAAGGTTCTGGTTCCTTTTAGAGAGCTGCCTCGACCTTCTGGGTTTTTCCTCAGGCATTGATGTTTGGTGCATATGAAAGGATTTCTCCAGGGGTTTTTCCAAGGGTTTTGCTGGAAGTAAAGCAGATTGGGTGAAGTAAGAATACAGACTTAAGTTTTTTCTGTATTTTTGGTGGCGGAGAACTGACTTCTGCATTATCTCACAAACACATAGGAAACATAAAAAGGGGAAATTATGCAGAAAAACATAAATTATGTAGATGCTGGAAAGCCTATGCAAAACATGATATGTGCACATAATAGCGTATTTCCCTAGGGTCTAATTGCATCCTTTGGGTACCTTTTGAAGCATCTGAATATTCAGAAGAAAGCAAATTTATTGTAATTTACAAAATATCACAAAAAATAAGGTTGAGAAAATGATGTATGTTGTAATGGAAACTCACTCTTCAGTCGTTTTCTCAAAGTTGGCTGAAGACTAAAATGCAATAAATTGGAGCGGACGTTAGGTGGGAGATACGGCTGCTTCCCCCCGGCCTGTCCCCCGCTTTCCCCTTGCAGCTGCGGTACTTTTCAAGACGCCTTTTTGGCAGGTCCTCAGCGCCAACACTTGCGAGGAGAGCTGCGGGGCTGCTGCGGTGGGTAATAAACGGCTTGTATGCCATTTATTTTCTTTTCAGTAGCTGAGATTTAGTCAGGGTAGAGAAGTCTTGTGACAGCCCCTCGGCGTGGCTCTAAATGGACATGATGGGGGAGGCCTGGTGTCAGAAGGGCTCATCATGATCTCCGGTCTCCCACCGAAACTCCTCCCGAGCCCCACTGAGCAAATTGACAGATATTTCTTTGCATCAAGAAACAGGTAATGTGCAGATAATCAAAATGCCCTTGGACCAATTACAGCTGCCCTCAGCGCTCTCCTCCCCATTGGGATGAATATGTAAGCTTTTGGGAAACTCGTGATCAGCCACCAAAATCTAAATATATCCATCCCTCTTTGAAACAGCTTCGCTGCTTTGAACTCGAGAGTCAGGAGGTAAAGCGAAACAATCAGAAATTCTTGCTGAGCCACATTTTAACATTTTTCTAGAGTCAGGAGGTTATGGTAGCTCTTCTTCACGAACTGTTGCCTCATCAAAGGCAGAGTCGAACGCCCTAACCACCTCTCACTGGGCTCCCCTTCCAAGTCACAAGGATTATCAGCAGCCTCCTGACACTGCTGCTGGGGAATACAGACGATTCCTTCCGCAGCGCCTGGATTGGATGGAGATTGGAGTAATTACTTTTGATTACTGGTGTCTATATATAGATGTTCATATTTCAGGTCAGCCGTACGTAGGGAGTTAGTATGCAGAAGAAACTATTTCGAAGAGTGAGCTATTAGTAGGTTTAAGAATTTTCCTAGTAAAAGCCTGAAGGAGCATTTACATTTGCCATCAGCATCCTTGACCAGTATGTTGACCCATTGCTGTGATGGCTCTTGAGCAGGGCACAAGAGCACCAGATTCTGCAGAGGCTGTACGACTCAGATCATAGTCCATCATGCTCAGTTTAGGAATACCTAAACTGATCTTTTTGACAGAAAAAACTGGCCTGAGATCTAAACACAGACAGCAGCAGAACAGTTGAGATTCAACATATTGCCTTTTGCAGAGCCAATTTGATGGGAATTTGGCTGTTGACCACAATGAGGAGAAATCTAGGGACTCTGTGACAAATAGAGGGCTCTTGGATGGAGCCACTGGGATTTGCCATCTCCATTACTTGTCTTGCCTTCCTGCAGAACTCAGTGTTGAGTGGGGCCCTTTTGGGGACACCCCCCCCACCCCATATGGGTGCAGCTGTGACCTCCTCTGGGGCACGTAGCACCACTCTGCAGGTCTCATCCTGGTGGCACAGCCTCGTGCAGCTGTGTGGGATCCAGGCAAAGCACCCAGATGCCTTTGTGACGTCCAAACTGTGCAATTACTTGCTTGGCCTTGCTTCACTCTGGCCACCTTGAATTCATAAAAGTGTGTCCAAGCTTCCCCACGCTTGGAATTTAAATACATAAACGTCCTGCAAAGATCTGTTGTTGGTTAGTAATGTATAGTCAGCTGTCATGCCAGCCTTTTTATCTTCTGATTAGCTTTGAAATCATTGAAGCCGGTGAAGATTCGTTTGTTATCTTGATCCTCGAAGGACTAGAAATCCAGTGATCGCACAAATGTGCTGTGAGGCAAGAACCCATTTGTAAGATAGATGATGATTGCTTGTCGATACTAAGAAAAAGAGCTTTGTCAAATCTGAAGTTGTCTCCCTTTTTAGTAAAAGATATTATTTTGATTTTCATGCTCGGAGAAAATTGTAAGGCAGCTAGCAGTAGACAAAAAAAAAAAAAAAACCCAACCACCCCAAAACCCAAGGTGACTCGGATGTTTGTTTGTTTGCTTTTGAGCTATACAATAAATTATTTTTTTCAGAACAAAAGCTGTCAAGGGAAGGAAAATAATTCTTTTATGATAAGCTCATGCAGGTTTGCAGGAATTTTCTTTCTTTAACGAGCAAAGATGTAATCTACTTCCTTGCTTGCTTTCTCTAATCACCTCCCTGAGATAGAGCTCTCCATTGCAAGCACAGGAGCCAGTACAAGATGTAGTGGACTTGGTGTTTGGCACACTTTGGGAGCTGGGAACCTTGCTTTGGAACAAATATTTGCCCACAACATGCAAGTGTGCATGCACACCCCAGGACATCTACAGTTGCTATGTATTTGTGTAAAGATATTTTCTTCAAAGCATCCTAGGAGTGGGTTAATGCATAGTCCAGGTCAGAAATGAGGTGGCTGGAGATGTTTGCACAGCCAACGTTGTCTTAGTATGGTACTGTCTAAAGGCTCTGTTAACACTTCATATTTTCTGCTCCCTGTGATTTTAATAGGTAAAGCCATGGAGAGTTGCTCTCTAAACAGACCGTGGATGTTGATCTGTACCTTAATGAGAGGACGTGTGTGCGTTAATAGTGTCGGAGAAGGAGACAGCATAAAACGTTGTGCAAAAAATGTGTATGTAACTATATATCTGTTAAGTAATTTCTAAAAAAAAAAAATATTTAAATCCCTTAGAGTGAAATTGCCTACTAAACCTGAGATTTGTCAAGACACATGTAATGAACAAGTCTTTGCTCAGGGCAGGGGCCTGTTTCAGCTCACCCCTTCTCCCCTGGTATAATCATGATTCGTAAACTTTGTTCCTGCCACGGATGGAGCTGTGTTTCCTTGGGTGCTCAGGGGAGCAGATCTCAGTCCAAACATCCCCTGAGCTGGAACCAGGATGCGGGCAGCCTGTGCTTGGGACACACTACAGTGTGAGATGGATTTGGTCCTTTCAGAGCAGGTGATGCTCTGTTCTTTGTTAACTCACTTCCTTTATGTGTCTGAAGGTGACAGTCTCCAGATCAAACTGTGCTAGTTCCTCCATTACACCCAGCAAAGAAACTCTGAGCTAGGTGTGAAACCACATGTTGCGACAGCGCTCTCCCAAAAACCAGTGTTTTCCTGGAGGCCCCTGAGAAGTGGGAAACAAAAGAGCGTGACTTTCTAAGTGAGCGCATACCCTTGCATTGAATCACGGTAAGACTTCATTTGTCTCCATCACCCCCTGTTTCTTCTAACCCTCCCCTCGCTGTGTTTTTCCACGCTATAAAAATAGGATCCAGGCTCTTTACGACCCAGTGGGAGCCGGGTCTTTCCGCTTGTTTGCTCTGCAAAGACTTAGTGTACTTTTGGCCACTGTGAAATAACTCAGACCAACGAGGAGGGTGGCTGGGGCTGGCTCTGCGTAGCTATTGCTCTGCATTTCCCTTTGCAAAGCTTTCATTGGAGAATTTTTTCCCTGTAATAGGACAGGGAACAAAGATCTGTGATTCCTTTCTTCAAGAATTTAAAAAGATACAATCCCAGTAAGGGTTGCGCAATGAGCAAATGTGAGCTTGGAGTGAAAATGAAGAGTCATTTGAGCAATGTGGGTTTTGTTTATTTAGGAGGAAAATTACTTCTAACTCATTCTACTGCCAGCTTTGATCTTTCCTCCCCGGGAGGGAATAGATAAGCAAACGGGAAAACTGGGGGTGTGGGAAGGAGGGATGAGAAAGGAGAGGTATTAACTTTAAGCACAACTCTGTCATATGAGTGTCCATCTGTCCATCCATCTGTGAATATATTGTAATTATTAATAATATAAGTGATGTCATGGGTTCTTGGCAAGAGTATAGGGCCTCCGGGACAGCTCTGGAGCAAGTCAAAGGAAATAATAGTGGCTGTTCACATAGCTAGGGATCCATTTGGCTCACCGGGCATCAGGCTTTCGGTGCCAAACCACTCTCTGTGGAAGGACGGGAGCAAACCGGGTCTACAGGAGAGCTTCCAGGGAGGTCAGGCAGGCTCTCTCCTCGGAGGAGCACGTTAGCAGGGGAACGCCGACTGCATGGCCAGAAAACATATAACTTAAAAAGCACATGGTCTCTCTGAACTCTTTCCAACCCTGCCACCAGCCAAGGAACTTCAGTTTTATAGTTTCACACGTCTTCATTTTTGTGGATTTAACTGGACCAGCAGCGTTGTTGTGGATTAACTGGGAGTTTAAAAGGCATTTATGCTGCTCCCTTTCTCTTAAAAGAATATGGCATGACATATTCCTCGCCTCTCCGAGGGCTGGGTTAGCAGCCTGCCCTTGCAGTCCTGGAGTACATACGTGTGCCCTGAGAGAGATGACAGCACCAGATTCCACATAAATTGCACATCAGCTCTTCCTCTTGCTTTGGACATCTAATGGTGCTTGGAAGTGAGGTTTTGAGAAATAACAGGACCCACAATGCAGGTCACTTACAGTAGCTCTCCCAGAAAGTGAGACTCTGGGCTGCCCCGCTCCGTGCTGGGAGGATCGGGCAGTGCTGGGCCATCATGGTGGAGCCACCCTATGTCCACAGATTCACTCCCCCTGCACAAGTTTTGAAGCAGCTGCATGTGCCCAGGGCAGGTCCTGGGTCCTCTCTGAAGCCTCGCCCATCAGCATCCTGGTGTCCCGCCTGAGCCAGGCGGGTTAGTGACAGCTGATAGACGTACGTGCTGTAATTGCATCTATTTTGTATTCCTAAAAAATTTCTGCTTAAACAACTGAAGAAACAGTTGCCATTATATTGATCATTTATTGGTTCTTCATACTGTTTTTCAAACTCTGATCTCAGTCCAAACAGATCTCTCCAAGACAATGGGAACCTTCAACTATCGTTGAAAGGCTTGAGATAGAGCTTTTGGGCCATCTGCATCTCTTCCCATCTCCTCTTTGTGAAGCAGAGAGTAAACATTTCACATGTCCCTATACCAAGAACTCCAGAAAGCTCTAGGGAAAAAAATAATTGCATTTTCCTCATGTTCCTTGGTCTTGTAATGTGCAATGTTTTTTCCAAGATTTCTCAATCCATGTTTACTAATTTTCAAGCATTTGGACATTTATTCTCAGTCATAACACACATTGGGCTCTGCCTAAAGTTTACTAGTGCTAAAGCCAAGAACCTCATTTTAAGGTGGTCTTTTAAATACATTTTTAAAGTAAAATACCAGCTGTGGCATTGTTTGGACAATGAAGACTTTACCTCTGTTCCCATGAGCTGGATGTGGTATGAGTGTGACGAGAGGTTCAGGCGGCCTCAGGGACCTCTTGATGTGTATGTGTGTGCTTTCTGGGACCCTGGCTGATTCAGAGTTTTTAGGATTTTTGAGATGGGACAAAAGTTTGGTAAGAAGCCCCTGAAGCTGACAAAATCAGGTGTTGAAATCTGGAGCCTTCTTTTGATGTGAGGGACCTGGATAGTCCTTCAGCGTCTGCTGGCAGGTCAGAGATGCGTGTGTACTTTCAGACTTGCAGCAAATGGAAGAAAGAACTGTGTGCTCCCAGGGAATGAGTGGCCATTTTTGTGTTTAGTTTCTAACCTAAGCTCTTCTTGCTTTATTCTGAGTGGAAACGGAGGACATGGAAATGTACATTCCAGTTTGATGTGTTTACTTAGGACCTGGAGCGAGGAACGCTCTTATAGATTTTACTCGTAGTGTTTTAGTAAGCAGGAAAATGCTAGCAAATGAAAAAGCATTTTGCAAGAGAGGGGCTGGACTTATGAGAAGAGAGATGAGAGTACTGAGTGTCGTGAGGAGAGATGTGAAAATAATGGGGCAACACTTGAAAGATGCAGTCGCAAAGAAAATAGTCATTAGTCCAGAAGAGCGGCCTTGAAAGCGATACAATGAGCTCAAGAGCAAGAGGAGCTCAGGTAGACTGTCAAGAATGACTTGCTGACAGCGTGATCTTTTAAGACTTGTAGTTTCATAAGGGACTTCATCACTTGCGCCATTTGAAACTAAGGCTCCACTTTCCCCCCCGTTTCTAAAGCAAGAATGGATGAAGCAAGATTAAAATCTGCTGTAAGGATGAGACCTTTCACTGGTGGTTGAATAGTTTTGATGAGCAAATAAGCATTTTCTTATTTATGAGATATGAATTGGTGGAAGGAAAGGATGCAAAATGCAGTATTGTGATGTTTTCTACACAGCTATGGATAACCAGCCTTATTAGACAAGTCCTGTAATATTTCTCCCTACGAAAGGTCACTGTCACCTTTGTTCAGTTTTGCCTCATGGAGGAGAGAGAACAGGGCTGAGAAAAAGGGGAAAGGGGACAGCACAGACAGGTAGCAGGAAGATTAGATATGCAGGTATGAATCCTATCCTGGATACATCTGCACTTGAAACTCGTAGGGTAACAGCAAGAGATTCAGACTCAATGAGTGAGTCTGTATCTGTATTCCAGAGCAGCGTAATGGGGAAGCTTCTCATCACTGATACATATTACAGGGACAGAAAAATCCCTGCTGCATCCGTGCCTATGTGCGCATGATGAATGTGAAGTAAAAGAGCACTCTCCAGCCCCACCACCCATGCGCCTGCTGACCACCCTCATCTGCTTCAGGCTGCGTGGCTCCACACGTGGTGAGAGGATGGCTATGATTAATCAGGTACCGCAGGAGATGCCGAACGTTCGCGGTCCTGCCGAGCCTGGGGTTGCTGTTGTCTGCGGTGAGGACAGGGGGGAGAGGGCTATCTGTTGCCAGATAGAAATAGCAAGAAAAAGAACCCCACCAAACTGAAAAAAAAAAACCAAAACCCAACGTTTCTGTGAAACTCATAGGAAGTAAAAAAATCAGTCGCTTTGCAGAGCTCTGCTCCCCATATTATTCTTTGTGATTAGCCTAATGAGCCTTGACTCTTACAGGTAGAGTACGCTGTGATACCCACAGGGGTTGGGATCTTCATCAGACAATTAGGTCTCTCCCTCTGTGCAGGCATTTTATAATAAATAATCAGCGGTCTTAATACGGGTTTGAGGCTGGTCAGCACAGTCATTAGCCTGCGCGGCTCAGAAGTTCAGCTGAATTCACTTACTCAGAGTTGTTTGCGATATCTTGCCTGGTAATGAGTGTAAATGTTTTATTAAAGTAAATGTTTAGATTTCTCAAATACATTGAGATTATTATTATTATTTTTTTAAAGCCTTGATGCAGGAAGATTGCCTTTATTGGAATTCTGGTGTCACGCTCTACCGTGTGACGTTGGCTGACATCTGGCTGGCTTTGGTGCGTGCCGTGGCGAGGAAGGCTTGGTGCCCAGCGGTGTGTCAGGTAGTGGGGCTGTTGCCCCTTTCTTCACTGATGCGTACAGAAAACAGACACAAAGAGGAATATGGCCATTTCTTGCACGGAAAAGATAAAATGCAAATCCTCTAGATTCATTTCTGACTCTTTTTCAAGATTTCCATCTGGTTCAGCAGCATTTTTTATGGTGGTGTTCTCTTGCACTGGGCCCAGCTGGCCTGCCCGGCCGTGTCCTGGTGATATACAGCAAAGGGTGATGTTCTCAGCACCAACCCACCCTGCCAAGCGCAGGATGCATTTGGCCAGGTCTCAGCCCTGCAATATTTCTGATAATTTCTTACTCCCTGCTAAATTCATAGAAAGCCTTTCAAAACTCATCTGTCAAAAGCATCAGCACTGCTTGGGTAATTGTTTTAATTTTATTTGATCGTTTCTAGCAGTGCATCTCCTTGGATGATTGATCGCGGCCTCTTTGTCGCAGAGTGGTTGGGAGAAGGTACAAAAAAAATCAAACTAAATGATAGCGTTGGCCAAACCCTTGGACTGTAATGAAACCAGCTCCTGACCCACAAAACCGATTTGCCAAAGATAAATCCCCTTTTGGTTAAAGAGCCAGACCGAACAGATGTCTTGCACGGTGCCCCGTAAATAAGCATCCTGCAGCTCCCGTAGCTCGCAATAAGCTGCAAACTCCAAAAGCTGTTTTCTAGATATGACAAAAGCAGGGTGTTCCCTTCTTGAGTTACAGCCGGCATCACACAATTAGGGTTGGGATATGGGAAACTCGGGCCTACTATAGATAAGAGGGGTCATTGTTCCCTCGTTAGGTGTAATATGCAGGGTTCAAATCCTGTAACTTTGGGCATTTAAAATTGGTCTCTGAGTTAAGCACCTTGGCTCCTGGTTTGTCAGGGGAGAGGATTAATTTAGGAACCTATCAAGTACCAGTGATTAAAAGCAGAGGCTGAGGGCCTACCTGGGACACCTGGCATTTCCATTACAGCTCTGTTACTTGAGAGGACCTCTTTGTCTTTCTAGGGAGCCTGATTGGGAGGCCAAAAATTAAAAAAAAGGGAAGAAGGAAAGCAAAAGAGAAGCGATGTTCCATGGCATCAAAGATGGAAACCAACGGTTTGCCACATTGCCTTGCAGTGCAGATGAATTTATGCAGGAAGGGAGTACGGTGAAACCACCTTGATGGAGCAGCTTCTGGTGGAAGCACACAGGAGCTGGTGCTAATTTTCCTCTGCTGGCCTGGGTCGCAGGGCATTAGCGATGGGACTGCAGACGAAAACCCCAACGGAGCTGCTCTAATGGGTTTTTCTTGTTTCCAACACCTTCCCATTGGTGTTGGAAACACCAACCTGTGTTGCTGTATGGGGAGCAGCATGATGCGTGGTTTGGAGTTGGGTGATGCTGAGCTGCCTGTTTCGCTGCCGTATTGCTAGGATAAACAAAATATCTTGCTGGGCTTGGGACTTGAATGAAAGGCAATTGCCTGAAGCTTAATCTGGTTAAAGCAGAGGATTTTTATGGTGATTTGAGAAGTGGAGTACAGCGACAGAGGTGATGGCTTCTTTCCTTGCTGGGGAGAGCTTCCTTACTCCTGTGCCTTGGGTTTGGACCAGGGTACGCAGACCTGCTCAGCAATCTGAGCAACCTGATCTGGTTGGAGATGTCCCTGCTCCTTGCAGGGGGGTTGGACTAGGTGACCCTTAAGGGTCCCTTCCAACCCAAACCATTCTACGATTCTATGATTCTTTGATCCTGGGGGCGGCAAGCGAGGCAGCATGTGGTGCTGGGAGAGGACAGGGAATCGACTCCAGGATTTCTTTCCTTTCTGGCTGCATCTTACACTTAAAAAGCACTTGATAATTGTGGTGCTAGCAAAACTTGACAAACTGATTTGCTTATCTATTTGGGTAGCAATGCATAGTCAGATTTCTTAGATACTTCTTTTCCTGTTCCCCGTGTGTTACAAATTGCTCTAATGTCACATAAGGGATTGGAAAGGAAACTTCGGCTCCATTCATATCGGCATTGTTGCTAGGAAACCTCTCCCTTTGACAATGTATGTTCAGCATGTCTGTATTTGCCTTTGGCTCTCCGAAGGACAAAAATCACCATGTGGCACTGGGGGGGGGGGGAATAATTTGAAAATTACTTTAAAATTTTAAACTGTGCCAAATGATGTTCTGGATTGCAGATGCCAGCGCTTCTGGTTTTGTACGGTTTGCGACGGGAGCAGATGAGGCACGGCTCGACCCTTCCATGCTTCATGTGCTTTAAAGTCAGGCTGTATTCTTCGTGTCCCCTTCTGCTACCTGCGCTGGCTGGGGGCTGCCGTGCCATATGGGAGAGGGACCCGGAGTGCTTGCACGTAGTTACCATTCAGGGGAAGCCAGCTCTCCGTATCCAAGCGTGAGCGCGTCGCGCGTATTCTTTGGCTTTCAGAAGAAAGCTGCTTGATTTACAGAGTTTTGTTCGGTGGGAAAGAGAAGGTTTCATGATTTTCTGTCTTTGTCTCTCTTTATTTTCCTTTGAATTTCAAGGTGGATATTAATTTGAAACATATTCTAAATATCAATGTGTGCATATATGCATGTTAGATTTACATTGTGCTTACTTTTAATAGGGTTAGAGAAATAAGAAAGAATTTCGGAACTATTTTGCTTTCTTTCAAAGAACTGAGAGGAGTAAAGGCTTAATTCTCTAAAAATGGCCTTCATGTGTTTCATGCAAAGTGGCACGCTTTATTTTTCTCTTTCGTCTCCTGGCTGAAAATCCTGCAGAGTGGATTTTTTTTTTCTTTTTTGCCTGCAGTAGTTGCTGCCAAACACTTTGGATGAAGTGTTGCACATCAGTGTTGACCCCTGGTCAACACAGAAGGGGAAAGTCTGGTCTTGTGGCCAGGAAATTACAATTAATGGTGTTTAATGTTGCAACGTTTCCTGCAGAATGGACCAATGTGTGCCTCAAGATGGTATATTGAGTGTAGAAAACATGGATGATCCCCATACAGTCTCCAGTGCAAGAGGGACCAAAGAGCTGATAAATAGATCTTTATCTTACAGAAATAATTTGTTGAATAAGAAAATGAGTCAAAATCCTAATTCTTGATTTGCAGTTGATAGTAGTAAAACCTCATGTGTAATACAATGTTCTGTGGGTTTTTTTAGGGGGTTGCAATTTCAATTTCTCACTCTGTGTCATACAGAGCGAAGAATAAAAGGCAAGTGGCAGCCTAAACTGCTCGTGCGGGTCCGAGGGCTCTCTGCTTTGTCCTTAGCTGACTCTATTGTCTGAAGCGTACGTGGGAGTGAATGGGGGAGCAGCTCAACGCCGCTGGTCCTGCTGCTATTTGTGCCGTTAATGGTATGTGCATCCAGTGCCAAGAGTTTTCCCAGGACAAAGAAATGTTAATGAAACATCCCAGTGAATCCTAACCCCTGAATAGCAGCTCAGAATTAAGCCAGCACCTCGCCGTCGCCCCCAGCCCTTGGCCGTAGCCGTGCTGCATCCTCTGCCTTTCTCCCAGGTGCCAAGCCCTGCTCCGGGCAGAAACCTTTTGTCCCCGACCCCTGCTACCATTCCCTCCCCTGTAGGCACCTCATTACCCATCACACCACCTCCTGTCTTCCTATTAACTCTCCTCTTGGCTTTTCACACCCCTAATATCAAGGCTATTTATTCCATGTTAAATTATTTTTATTAAAGCAGCATCTGGGTCCCCTTGTACTACATCTTGCGTATCCATATGCCCCTTCAGAGCTAAAAGATGAAGAAGTAGGAGAAAGGAAGGATTCCTATCTCTGTTTTGAGGAGGAGAAACTAAGGCTCAGGCACACAAATCAATTTGCCAAGTGTCACTCTTGCAGTCTAGGAGGGCCCAGATCTGCAGTGTTTCAGGTCAGCAGCATCAGTGATTCCTCAGTGGACCCACACACCGCTCCTGGAGTGCAGGCCAGGACCTGCTTATTGCTCCTAGAGTAGTAATAGTCGTAGAATGGTTTGGGTTGGAAGGGACCTTAAAGATCATCCAGTCCAACCCTCCTGCCCTGGGCAAGGACACCTTCCACCAGACCAGGTTACTCAAAGCCCCATCCAACCTGGCCTTGAACACTTCCAGGGCTGGGCATCCACAGCTTCTCTGGGCAACCTGTGCCAGTGTTCCACCACCATCAGAGGGAAGAATTTCTTCCTTATGTCTAACCTACCCTCTTCTGGCTCAAAGCCATTACCCCTTGTCCTATCACTACATGCCCTTGTAAATAGCAGTGACAATAATAATAACATGTTTCCTTCTCCTGCTATCTGCTTCTAGAGATCTGGTAAAGAGGAGTTGGTTTTCTTGAAGACATTTGTCTCCCCTGGTGCACAGTGAAGGTATTGCCACAAGTCCATACCTGTCTCTTCCCAGCCTTGCTCATGGTGCTCACAGAGGTGTGATTTTGAGGGGCCTCTGAACATGGAGAATGTTCTAAATTTATCACAATTACAGCCACATCTGTGCTAAATACCTCTTTTGCTGTTGTACTGCTTGAATTTGCAGATTGTTCCCATGCTGTTCTATGTCTGCTTTCTGCCTTGTGAGCAAGCTACAGGTGTGTACCACAAAAGGAGATGAAAATGTGATTTTTGATGAGTGTGATAACAATTTGTTGTCTGTAATGCATTTGTCTTGAGGTAAACTGGTGAATCTGATAACTTTTCAGGCAATTATTAGAGTTTCTGGATGTATTTTATCAGATCAGCCTTTATACTGTCTGCAAAGATGTAGAAGCACTCATGACAATACTGGGGAGGGGACAAAGTTTGGTTGCTCACATCAAGGTTTTGTATATGTAAAAGATGCATAAGACCCCATCATTTCTCAAGCTAATGCTCCATACATTAAATAAGGAGCGTTACATGTGTTGTATTTTGAGAAGTAGGCTCCTGACCTACATTTCCACATTGGAACTTGCCCATGGGTATTTCCACTTTAGCCTACCTTTAGGTTCAATATATTTAGTTTCTTGGCATGTGCTTTCAAGATTTGCATAGACTTGAGTTCTATTTAATTAATATCTTAAGCCTGCGCCTCTGCCTTGATGAGAAAACGATCCTTTCCAAATGCTCCAAATGTGTTACTTTTATTTGAAATCGCGTCTGAACAAATGGCTCGGTGCACGTGAATCTCTTCTGTTTCCAAAGCTTTTTGTAGCTCTCTTTTCTCAGCAACTTTGGCGTAGAGGCTCTATATGTGAGATTTAATGCACCAAACTTGTCTGTCCGTGGTAGCATCTCCGTTGCCCCGACTACCCTTTCAGAGCGTTTGCTACTGAATGTATTTATTTACATTTTAGCGACTCTTTGAAAACGGTCATTATCAGAACATATCATTATGGGTGAACTATCCTGAGTTTAATCTGCCTGTTGATATTTACTTCATGTGATGACAGTATGTGCCCTGTAAATAGCACACTGCATCTCAGGAAATGAAAGATGTTTTGAATAAATAAATAATGGCTTGCTGACTACCGAGTCTCCTGGCTTTGGTAATGTACTGTGTAAGAGAAAGTAAATAGAAATCTCCTTCTGAGCATTTCCAAACATCAAAATGCCCTCTGCATTTTGTTGCGGTTAAATATACAACCCCATCAGAAGCCTTGAGACCCCTGTTTAGATGGCCCTGCAAATGAATATCACAGATATTGTGGTAATCATAGCTACTGCGAGGGAACACAAACGGTTGTTGGAGGTAGGGGATTTTTTAATGAAAAACTCTGGCAATGCAAGGGATGTGTTTAAAACCTAGTGAAGTCTAGTTGCTTAATGATAATCTGCATAACTGGGAGCATCAGGGGGACGTGTCTATTTGGGGGTCTGTGGGTAACTTTTGTCAAACATTATCTTCTGCTTGAATTTTTTTCTGCATGGATGTGCAACAACCACGTCATGTTGTGTGGAGCCATGCGGCAGGGTGAACCTGGCCCAGGCTCTAACACAAATCGATGCGTGTGGTGTGCTGCATGAGGACCCCAGGAAACAGGGCGGTCCTCATGAGAGGGTGGGTATGAAGAGGTGGTGGGTTGACATCATTGGCCATCCTCGGAAAATCATCTCTGATTCCATAATTAACCTGAGCTTTAGCTGAAAATTTGCGTTTGTGGAAGGAAAAGACTGCAAACTGTGAATCCTGGTGGTTTTGGGATGGTATTTAGTTCAGCTTGATGTGGCCGGCTTGGGTGGAGATCAGCATTATACATGAAGAAATATAATGCCTCCCGCCGAGACTGAACACAGAGACACGACTGGTTTGCAAATCCTGTCGCTGAATCATTTTCACAAACTATGGCTTAGGTAAAAGACAGAAATCTATCAAATGTTGTACAGATTAACTTATCACCTAGTTAAATGGGCTGTCAGTCCGGGCTGCCTGCGCTTGGCAGGGTGAATTCAAATGCATGTAAATTTCCCTGGTGGCTGACGAGCGACGATGGTGGAGCTGTCAACTGATGACATGTGAAAATACATTAACATTGTTTAAAATATATTTGAAAGGGATAGCTCATATTTTGATAACATTTTCACAGGCAAATGATTTGTATGAGATCTGAAATACTGACCACATAATTTATGCCGGGAGGATTATTTTTTTTTTTTTAATAGTAACTCTTCAGATACGTTTTGCACTTAAAGAAAGCCCCCAAACAATTAACAATTACCACACAAACCAGTTCGAGTCCCATGTGCCGCCATTGTACGGAGTCACTGTTCCGATAGCCTCACTTGTCACTTCCACTTGATCTTCCCAAAAGTGATTAGAAACTTCAAAAGAACCAATTACACAGGCCATTGTGTTAGAGACCTGGCGCTTTCTCTTAAGCCTCGTGCTCCGCCCTGTGTTTGGACTCTCCACGTTTAATTTCTCGTATTTGCAAGACAGATTTCTTGACTTAATAAGAACATCAGAAAACAGAACTACTCAAAGTTCCATAGTACGTAGCTTTCCCTGACTCATTCTTTTAGAGCTTAGTGACTTCTTAACTGCCCTCTCCATTACCACACTGGGGAGGTGCGTGCTTTCTGATGGTCTCTTCATGTGTTTCCAGTCACACCAGCTACCGTTTTAATAAGTGGCCTTGAAAGATAGAAGGAAGATGCAGCTCACTGTAGGGAAAGGTCGTTGGATGTGAACAAGTGTTGACTGAGTTGTGTGATAAGAAAAACATTTGAAGCATGTGATTCAAGATTCATCCTTTCGTCTCGAATCTTCAGGGGTGAAAGGGGAGAACTTAGCACAGTCTAAAAACAGCAGATCTCACAGTTCAGCAGTCAAGCATGGCGCCTGATACATGAAAAAAATTACTTATGCTGTCAGCTTCCATTATTTACATGATCTTTCTATGGTTGAGTCGTGGCTGTGGATGTGCAATTCAGCTAGAAAAATTGCATATTTACACAGATGGGTGCTGGCATGTGACCAGGGCTTAAGCAAAATGCATGGTTAGAGGTAGAAATCAAATACAGAGAGTGGTGAATCCATTTTTGAGGGGTTTTGTTACAAGGTGCAGATGTTTACAGAAGCTTATGAGTATGAGGTGCTCTCTTGGAAATGGTGATTCTTAGGAAGAGGAAAGTATTGCAAACAACTTTGAGTGTTTCCTCTCCCTGACTTCCTGAGGTGTCTGTATACTGGTTTCAGAAGATGCTTCACGGCATCTCTACCTCTTGTTTTATTTGGAAACTAGTAGCAAGGACAAATATGATGCAAGTGTAGTCAGAAAAGTGTGACAATAAGACCAAAAAAAACCTTTTCATAGAATAGTGGAAGTTGAATGTTGGGGTGTAAATGTAGTGCCTGGGATGTGGGAGAAGAGACCGGATGTTGCTCCCTCACAGAAGCGTCTTATGATGAGGAAGACACAGAAATGTCAGGACAGAGGACCTTTCCTTTCTCGTTCTCTACTCCCTCTTTGCTGCTGCGGACTGTGCATTGGAACGAACCTTTTCCACCATAGCTTGGATTACAGCACAATGGAAATTTATCAGTAAACTTATTTTCTTTTGCACATTATAAAAGTGAGTTTGTGGATTCTGGGTGTAACTGCTTGCCTTAGAATCCCCTCAGCGTGGAAACCTGGAGATAAGAGATGAAATCTCTAGCCTTTCCAGTGACCGCACGACACTCATAAATCCCTCCCTCCATTGCTGGCTGTTTCTGGGATCTGCCTTTTGAACGCAACCAGCTCGGTGTGCAGAAGGGCTATAAAATATCTGAGTAATGTGCTGACTCGGTTCCTGCTGAGAAGTTTGTGGAGAGGTGGTCCTCTAGCACTGACAACCTGAAGTCAGAGCAAATGGAGACGATGGGAAAGCTTACCAGGGGTCAAACTGGAAAGGAGCCTCTGTTACAAAGAATTTATAAAGCTTGGCATTTTACAATTATTATCTTGATACTGAATGGTAAGGTGAGGTTTTTGTCATGACGTCAGTGGTGTGAGATGACATCTCTACCGAGCTTTGTGCGTAACTAGAAATCTCTGTCCTGTTTTTGATTTGTGAAGTTCAAACACTGGTGATGTCCATGGAGCATGGACCTCGGTGCTGTGTGACATAGGTAATGGAGAAAAGGAGAGATGAAGGGAGGGAGGGAAAGAAGGAATGAGGGGATGGGGCCATGCCATCAGAGAGACTGCCAGGAAGGGCAGCAAGTTCTCTGTTGGTATTAGTGGCCGGTGGTTAACTTGCGACAACATGTATTTCACATTAAAACACTGAAATATTTGTAGGTGTGTTTGTGCCTTTCTTTAGGGTGTGACTCTCCCTTCCTGAAGGAGAAGAGTCCTCGTGGGTTGCCAGGTATTTAACACGTGGAGCAGGTACATAAAATCCATTTAACTTGTTAGGGAATCAACTGTATTTCCCTTGGTGGTAGTGTGATGTGCAAACCCTTTCCCCTCTAAAAGTATGTGATCTCTACGGTTACGCACATTTTCCCTCTGCTGCTTCCTAGCCTGGATAAATTCCATTCAGTTTAATAAACTGGGAAAAAAAGAGCAGAGAAACTCTTGCTCATGTGGAGGCATTTCCTTATGAAAAGGAAGAATAACAGGCAGATAGTTTTGTACCTCTAAGGAAGAAAAATAGAGCTAGGTTTCCAAGTTCATTCAGTAGATGTTCTTGTGTTGGGAGGGAAAAAAAACCCGCTAACCAGTCTGTGGTCACTTTTAATAGTTGGCAAGCTTCTGATCATAGATGCGCTAACCTGAAACAGTTAACAGCAAAGCAAGCCGCGCGAAAGAAAACGAACAAAGAAAATTCAATGCCTCAACTTTAAGCACCCCAGCTCACAAGCCACTGTCAGCACATCCCTTTTTCATCAGGTCAGCCTTGCCAGAAGCAGTATATAAGCAAGGAAGACGAGTGACAGTAAGGCTGTAATATAAAGCGGGCCCCCGCCTCCCTCTGCATACTTCTGCTAATTGCTTTTCCCGTTACAAGGCCGGTTCCACCCCTCGGTGTATAAATTACACTTGTTTTGTGCAGTGGCGAGCGTCAAGTCATTGTGCTACTTTGCTTTATCACTCCTGTCCACTTACAGCTGTTTCTGACTGGTGCTCCCTTTGCCGCCCTCTCGCCTCTTCGGCACGTTTCATACAGCTCCCGGGTGCCTGGGAATAGCTGCTGCAAGAGAGAATGTCCACTTTTCTGCTGTGGAAAGTTGGCTTCTTGAATTAAACCTGTCTCCAAAGCTTTTTCCACGTTTCAGTGCTTTCTTCCATGCCCATCCACTTCCAGGGAGGAGAAAACGCTCTCCCCAGGACAGGCGGAGGAGCGGGCAGCGTTGCTGTGCCGCGGGGCTGTTTGTGATGGGTACGTCGTCCTTTTTTTTGCACCCATTTTGTACCAAATGTCTTTTCCAATGTCTTGAAAAGGACAAGACATTTCAGTTCATATTCACCACAACTCTCAGTCCTGTTACGAAAATTACGTCACTTGGTCTCTTCTTTTGTTTAAACCTATTCCCTGACCTGAGTTTTTTCAGAACCAGTGCCCACTAACCCCATTGTGGCAAGGTTTCAACCAAAGCCTGACAACTTTGGGCACTAGTTGTGTTTTTTGCTGAACAGACTGCCCAGGTGCATTCAGTGCTTGGCAAGACAAAGCCCAGATGCTGTCTGGGATATCTCAAACGAACCTCTTCGTTTAACTAGATTCTTCACTCAGGTATGGAAATTTTGTTGTATTTGATTTTTTTCCTTTTTTTCCCCTTTTTTTTTCTTCAAGATGATTACAGATAATAAAGTAGGATGCAAAAGTCTTAATTAAAACTGCATTTTGTAAAATTGAAACTTAAGCGTCAGGTTTTTCTAGCAGTCTGTCAAATACTTGACAATTAAAATAGCTGTTTTTAAAAATTTAATGAGACACAATAAGGACTAAATGCACAAGAAGCTTGCTTATTCTTCGGATAAAGCAGAAACATAACAAGTCCATTATATTTCCTTACAAAAATGTCCCATTTGTAAAATATGCTACAATCTATTTTTAATTAAATTAGTATATGTAATTTATTACCTGAGCTATATTTATTAATATTTAATATTTAATTTCAAATTAATTATCTAAGTGAAAGAGTGCTCAGCTGTGCTGAAGAGACTCACAAAACAGCAAGCGCCCTGCACCAGCTGAAGGAAGCGCACTTCTTCAGCAGGTGAACCTGGCGTACGCAGCTGGTCTGTGCTTTAAGGGAATGAGAGTAAAAAAAGAATATACAGAAGTTTTGGGCACGGTCACCCTCCTGTACAGAAGTGTGGATAACCTCAGGAAATGAAGGCTTGATGTTCATATGTTTATAAATTTGGGCAGTATTGTCTGATATTTAACCTCCAACATTAGCCTGTGTGACCCTAGGACATCCCGTGCAATCAAGACCCAACCTCCCAAGGTTGTATCTTCCACTCCTTTGCTAGGTTTTTTGCTCCATACATATACTGTGGGAAACTTGGCTTTAGTTTTCCATATTATGGCTTTCTTCCCTCTCCTACATGCTCTGACAAGCAAAGAAGTAGGTAGCAACTCTGACATTTAAAGTATAATCCCCAAGTTAGCGCCCAACCTGTCATCGTGCATCATTTTGGGCTGTTGGCAAACACAAGCAGACATCACCACATTGGTTACATTTGGGTCACATTTTCAAGGTTTTCTTTGCCATTATGACAGCTAGAGAGTAGTTTTATTATTTGTCAGTACCTGGAGAACCCAAAGTTAGGACATCCTTTCCTGAAGCCACCTTCAACTCTGCCTGTCTCCATCTTTTATGGTACATGACCCATTTTTTTGCCCTTATTCTCTATTTCTTGACTTGGGTGATCTTCTAACCAACTACCTTCTCATTACGGAGCACTTAAGCCCTGTTGGGCTCTGCGGCGAGTCCCTTA
>JAAGAY010142530.1:0-14274 GCA_011801015.1 Ardeotis arabs
ACATTCTGCTACCAATCGGCTTGGCCTTGGCCAGCAGCAGGTCCGCCCTAGGCCCGGCCGAGTCCACTGAACAAAGGGGAGCGACTTCTAGCAGTTTCCTACAGAAGCTTCCACCTTAGGCCCCCCCTCACTAAACAAAACCACAACAAGTTGTAACTTTGAGTCCCTATCTCCCTATGCCAAATTGATCATCTCCTGTTCCTCTCCAGGAGGGACTGGCACTGTAATTTGGCCTTTATTATTGCACATTGACGGACGTTACTAATGACCTGTATCTATATTGCTGTTAAGATACTACAAAACTGGCAGTTATTACAGTCCAGAACCATCTTCTCTACTGCATTGGGTGTAGGTGTCAAGGTCCTGGTAGGGGAGGGATGGAAAGCCCATGCTAGGGGAGGGGAAAAGCATGAAAAGGAAGAAGTGGCAGAAAGTAGCTATTATGAACTGATTACAACCCCCATTCCTCATCCTCCTGTACTGCATGGTGGAGGGAGGAGGTAGAGGAGTCAGCAACGAGAGTGAAATTGAGCCTGGGAAGAGGGGAATGGGGAGAAGGTGTTTAGATTTTTGTCTATCTCCCACAATCAAAATCTATTTGAATTGGCAATAAACTAAATTAATTTTCCCCGTGTCAAGTAAGTTTTGCCCATGACAGTAATTGGTAAGTGATTGCTCTGTCTTTATGTTGACCCAGGAGCTTTTCCATCTTATTTTCACCTCCTGTTCTGTTTGAGGAGGGGGAGTGAGAGAGCAGCTGAGTGGGCATCTGGCAGCCAGCCACAGTTAACCCACCAAAACTACACCACCAGCAGAAGCACTAAGTTAGCTGGCCAATACTATGGCAATCAAGGGAACTTTCTGGAATTACGCTGTGATCACAGAGACACATCACAGATCCACAGGATGCCTAATAGACAGTCATGATCCAAGGAAAATGCTGTCATTTTCTGCAATGCATGCCTTCTCAGTTTCAATTGAAGATCTGTTATCCTACCTCTGACTCCTGTCCTGAAAAATCTCTTAGCATTGAGACCCTACAACCTCCCTACATAGTCATCAAGATACTTGTTAAATTTGTGGTAATATCTAAACAAAATAATTTAATAATTCTGTTGCAAAATAAACTTATTATTTATTCTTCTACCATTAGTAGACAGGAAGTATTCTTAATTGTCCTCTCCGTTCCTTTACATTTTATTTACTATTTTAAGCGTAATATCATTGTGTTGCCTCAGTTTCTTCTTTTCCTTGATTTTTTTCTTTCACATCCCTAATAATTTGTATTGTTGTCCCCTAAACTCTCTCCTATTGTCCACTGTCCAATCCTAGAGGCTTTATACCAGATGTCCCCCATGCCAAACTAAGCATCCCAATTACCTTCTATGTCTTACATGCATTATTCTACTTAATGAAGCAGGGGTTGGAGGGAAAGGTAAGATGTTTTATTAGCCCCATGAATATAATTTAGATTATCACAGCTGCAATAGTATCATTATGCACTTTTGTAATGCACTGCAGATTTTTCCCCTATAAAGGAATTATTCCTGATTTATTTGGGTAGAAGCATGCGATAACACTACTAATTTACAGTAAGTTTGCAGTCCATTGAGACACTCAGTTCTTTTCTGCCATAATACTGCCTGTCTAGTTTGTCTCTACTTTTTATTTTACTATTGTATTGTACATTTTTCTCTTTCATTGTTTTTTATGGTTTTGGCTTTTGTGAGTCTTTTTACAAAGTCTTCCCCTCCCGGCTCCCAGCTGTGTTGCTCTTTCTTACTAAACCTTACTTTCTCTTATTTACAGATCATTAAGAGGTCCTGATGCACCATTTAGTTTCTCATTATCCTTATTCCATGTCAGCATACTTTTGTAAAGTTTTCAAGTTTCTGAAACTTTTAATTTTATTATTCTGCAGTATTTGCTGATTTATTTATTCTAGATCACTTACAGGCAATTTATTTTCAGATTAGATTTTAACCTTTTCTCCTTTTCATTTTAGGTAATTATTCTACTTTCTGAAGTAAACTTACCTCATATACAGTGCAAGAACTCATTGGACAATGTTTTATTTATCCATATTGTCAAGTTTTAGAAAACTATAATAGCCAATACAGGGAGTTTAGTTGCCATTATGCCTTCTGATTCATCTCTATGATGGATATCCATAGTGGACTAAAATGTGTTAAATTCCATTCCTATTGAGCTACATTACTTTCCTAACAAATATCTATAACTAACAGATCCTGTCCTTTAAAATTTCCAGTAAAAAAAAATAAAAAAAAACAACCATCGCAAAATTTTAGATTATAATCTCCTGCATCCAGAGGCATTTTGGTACAAGAAAGTTTGAGGACTTGGGAGAGCACATGGGAGAAAAAAAAAAAAAAAGAAAGGTAACCTTTAAATAAAAACTCAGATGAAACCTTGACTATGCATCCAACGTGTCCTATTCTATAAAAAAAAAAACAATATTGGGTCCTCATTGTTTATATTTTGTCCTTATTATGCTAAATCATTATCTCCTTTTTTTTTTTTCCCAATACTACTGCACATTTATTCTAATAGAAATGATGGGGGAAAATACATATTTGTTCTGTGATCTGAACATATGTGGGTTCCACTGTGACTTTACTGTGGCCCAAAGATCACAGCAATAGTTTTCAGTAGTTTCCAAACTATCAGTGAAATCTCACAGAACTATTTTCAGAGATTCCTACTCTACGCAGTCAAAGGTTTTCTTTGGCTTTAGTTATTCAAGTACTAAATGCAGATGTTTGCCTTTCTTATTGAATGTAGTATTTGCAAAATTGTCCTTCTATGACCTCCTGCATTCACTTTCACTCATCTAGTCTCTATTGAAATGAATCTTTTAATATTTTTATATCAGTATAGAGTCAAAAATTCAGTAGGTATGACCAGCTTTCCAGGAACAGATAAGACATTTTAAATTTCATCAAAATGACAATAGCTGTTTCTCATTTTTTTGTCTTTGAAATACACTCCTTTGTGTCCTACTAGAGATAGATAGTTACAATCAATTTATTGACTGTTATTTGGAAGTTAGTTTCCCTCAGTAAAACAGGAGTGCTCCCAACCATAATTTACTCTTTCCCATCCCAGTAGGAAAAAAAAAAGCCTACAACCCCACACAGTTTTATTTCTACTTCATACTGAAGCATAGTCCTTTTCAGGTAAAGAACAGTAATCATTCTGACAGTTATTTGCAGATGTCTTACCAAACCTTAAGTCTATTCAAAGCAGTTTATATTTCTTGAGTACAGATACTATTTTGTAACACCCATATTCTCTAGCATTGCACATACATGAAGCATCGACATCTACAACATTAAGATTTAGTGGTTTTGCTCCGAAACTACACTGCAAGCTTATGGGCTTAGCTATAAATATATCTGGAGAAAATAATTAAAAACATCTCCAAATTCTTTTGCATGACTCATAATCTGGACCTATACATTTTTTTTTCCTGTTGGAATAATTTAGCTTTAATTTTATAGCAACGATTCTGTTTCTATCTTTCCTCCTTTTTAATACATATCTTAAACTTTCTCATATCTGTACGATAATTAGTGTTGTGCATTTGGAATTTTTTTTTTAGAATGTTCAATCTGTCATGGATTATTCCTAGTCTAAGAACAGTTTGTCCTACTTGAAGCTTATGTTAGTCTCTCATTTTTAAACAGGGATGTTTCTTTAATAAAATCATGTTTTCAGAGATGCTGAAACATTTTCAGAGATAAGAACCACTTACCACATTTACTTTATTGGTATTAAGTTCATATTAGATAACACATATTTCAACTACTATATTTATGATAATTTATAATTAAAAATATTGCTAAATAATATATTTATAAATTACTCAGCATAAATAGAGCACACTGCTTTTCAGAGAATAGAAGTGCAGCCTGCCATCTTATTGAGCTGTGACTGTTCTGCTATTCCATTCAAAATAGCAGCTTCAGAGATATGAACATACTAAGTTTATGGGCATTTGTATCAGCTTATTACATGTAAATGCATGTATATTTTGGAGCATATACTGAGAAATACATGAGCTTTTTTTAACCATTTTTAGCCTCAGTCTCAGCAGATGAAAGATTGTTGGAGGATTCACTATCATTATTTGAAAGGCAAATATTTAATCTGGTGGCAAAATTCCTTTGTTTCTATTGACCTACTTTTTTTTATTTTTATCTTTTCTTCTAACATATGAATTGTTATGTGCACCCAATTTTCATTTTTAATGGATAACCTAAACAAAATGCTTTGAAATTTTCAGTCCACATCTTGCTACACAAAACCAAGGCTTGAACTCCCATTATATATAATGTTAGTTGTTTTTAACAATTGCAACACATTTACATTAGAAAACTATATTTCTGTCTCCCTCTCTTTCTTTTTTTTTTAATTTCAGTACACAGAAAGCTTGATCAAGCCATCCACTATCTAGGCCTTTTACAAATTTGTTTTTTAGGAAATCTCTTACATTACAAAATTGTCTTAATCATTATGCTAACTCAACATACCTTGGTGTTCTGCCCCTTTTTAATAATGAGCGAAGTCACATTTATGTTCAACTACTGTCAATCTGTTACAATTACCTGTTTTTATATTAGCAGATACTATTTTACTGAAGCCAGCAGAAACATTGTGATTCACTAGATTTCACTAGATTCACTCATTTCTTGTTTGAAAAATTAATTCTATAAAATAGTTTCTTACACAAGTAGGGCTTCAAACTGTTTTTACTTATTGGGTACTACCTTGTCCTCCTGCTCTTACTGAAGAATGTTCTGTACTTCTCTCATTTTATTTATTTGTTTGTTTATTTGGTTCTAATTTCTGACAACAGCTCTTGGACCTGCAGAACAGGTGATACAGATAGACCTATTCTCTGCTGAATATCCTGACTTATTGCACTCTCTGAGAAACTGCAAATTAATAAATTGCTTTAATAAAGGGCTAGGCTACAGCTATTGTATTCTCAAGTTTATCTGATCAGAAACTGAATTTCAATTCAAGAAATAACAAAATAATCCTTAATTTCACCTTACTCCAGCTGGAGAATAATGGCAGCTAGACATTTACTTAACAGGTCATTTCCCTACCTGTTCCAGTGTCTGAGTTTTCTGGGGCACCCACAGCAGAGTGAAAACAAAGCCTAACTGCCCTCATTCTTCCACTTGCAAAAGAAAAGGAATCCTGCCATCACAGGAGCTGTAACTCACTGCAGAGTCTACAGTGGGGGCTGTGCTGAGACCACTGAGACACCTCAGCATCTCTTACGTACATCGTCCATTTGAGGAATGCTTCTTACACAATCTTTCTGGTAACCCATGCAATTCTTCTCCAATGAGATGTAAACACTGCTCAGTAACGGGTTTTCTTCCATTGAAAAACTCAGATAGTAATGCCTCTATTTTATAAAAATATTTAATGTTATCTGAAAAGAAGCAGACAACCTAGCATGCCTACCTGAGCTTCAGTAGACTCAAATACCTACTTTTGCCTTTGCAAGAGCATTTTTCAACCACAGGATACAGGATAACTCCACGTTTTCCATTTCTTCATTAGGATATCAGTCCTCTACCTCTTGCCTAGTTATCAGACTACTTAGCTAACAACAGAAATCTATAGTTTGAGAGCTCTTCTCATCACATAGTAAACTTCACCTTCAAGTAATTGTCATGGATGGATTGAAGCACTTCACTCATAAGAGAGAAGTAGCAATACATTTATTCATATAAAACAGTAATTTAACAAAGTTTCATAGTAAATGCAACAGTAGTTTAACAAGATTCAATGGGAAGGTACCCTTGATTATTTACTGCGTAGAAGACAGGGTAAGTCAGACACACCAGGCAACCCTTCTGTTGAGTCACAAGGTTCAGAGAGGACACCCTTGCTTTCTAAAACTCCTACTCAGAGGAGTCTAGGTGTGGTTGGAGCCAATCCTAGTCCCAGACTTGGTCAATGGCTTATGTCTAAAGGCTTTTATGTGCACAATCAATCTAAGACATAATCTTAGTGAAGCTTACAAGCTTTAGAAAGCTATTAGTCACTTAGCGAAGATCTGTTTCGGAAAGGAATCTCTCAGTGTTGAGGAGTAAGGGATCTCTGCAGCAGGTGTAACCTTGAGAGGTGTCCCTGCTCAAGGGGAAATCCTGTCATGCAGCCCATTAACGTGCAGGATTGCTCAAAGGGCTCTTGTGCTTCTCACTGTTTACGGGGTAAGATGATTGACTCATAGCCATATTTTCATACCGACTGTAGACGTTAGTTTCTTCCAAATTTGGCTTGAGTTGGACAATGACCAGCACTGTACTTAGGTGGGTGCACTGCTCAGATTAGCCCTTGGCTATTGTGTTGTCATCTGACTGCCCTGAATCCACTTTGAGCTGGATGCAGCCATCACGCCCAGATGCATCCATTACAATGCCGCTGGCAGTTATCACTTAAGCAGTGTTATGGGAAGTAAAGGTCAGGTTAGGGGGTGAGCAGGAAGAATACCATCACAGTAATAATCAGGGAACAGGACACAGGAACACTCACTGGACTGTTAGGCCCACCATTGCTAGTACTTTCTCAGTCCTAAAGTACTTCTTGGAATACTAAACTATGCAACCGTAGAAGATTATTTTCAGATAGTAAGAGTGACATTGTCCTTCCTGTCCAAAACTGGTTTGACCTAACTCATAGTCTACAGATTTTTCTCTTCTCTTCTTTTTTCTGTTTGTTCTCTGACCAAATGTATTTGCATTTCCTGCTGCAGATTGATGTATCATCTTCAGCTGGTTGGATGCAGAGTTCATTTCCCATATTATGTGTAAGAAAGTCAGTAGTTAGAAGAGAGTATTTTGAACATTAAATATATGATTTTTTTTTCACTCTTCAATAAGAGAAGGAAGTGTCTACCAACTTCTGAGTAAAGGTTTTAACAAGTAGATCATCATATAAAAATACATATTCACATAGCAAGTTTTTTATTGATAAAAAATTGTAGTACAATTGCAGCAGTTGACCAAATTTTGTCAATGTATGTGAGAGATAGTTTAATGCATTTGCCCCTCTGAAAGTTTAGGTTAAGAATAAATACTTTGCCCTCCTGCCACGGGATGAGGATGTGCAGCACCCACAATGGGGGTGAATTAAAGATTCCTTAATTTACACGTATTAGGATCATGCAGGAGGAAGAAAAAAATGTATCTCAGGTGTAAAGCAAGCAGCTCTGAGAGTCTTGCCAGACTGAGACAACGCGTATGCACTTGAAACATGCTTCAAGTAGCACAGTATGGGCTCTCTTCTTCAGCAGCTGTACTACAGAAAGGAAATCGGCATTAATATAGTTACAAAACTCTAGAATATGAATTCACACCATGACTCCTTTCCCATGCAGAGCTGACCTGGGAGTACTGTGATTTCTCTGCTGTGAAATAGGTAGCTACAGAGCTGTAGGTCCTAAGTGGATCAAGGATGCATCTAGAATGCCTGTTGGAGCACCTCAGTTACCTGCCCCTCTTCCCCCAGACACTGACTGCGACACTTACAGTCATTCCTATATAGAATCATACTTAAGCTATCTTTAAATGAGAACAGGAATGCAGAGAGGGAAAAGGAAAAAGGAACAGGAACTAAAAAATCAGATACTCAACATGAGCATTATTGTTTCTCTTTAGTGCCTGGACACTGCCTCTGTGGTGCACCTGACAGAACTTGTGGGCAAAGTAGAATTTGAAACATTTCCCTTAAATTTACCCTCTCACGTCCTTACTTTTTTACTGAATAGTCACAGACAGCTGCATGTGATACTCTGATTTAAGGACCAAATTCATGTGCTCACACATAGATATCTCATAATGTCAGAGATACTTTAGGGTATCCCATCTGGTCCCCAGCTGCTACTCCAGTAGATCATAGGTTTCACACAGGTGTCACATCTGCCAACAACACCTGAAAGCTTGAGGTACCCTAGTGTACCTCAAACATCACTTACTCAAGAGTGAAAATGTGAGCAACTGAGTAGAGCCTTAAGTGATTTTCTTTAGCGGGTGATACATGTTTTGGATCCCCTTCTGATGATTTCAAAATACTTCCTATCTGTCAAAGGAGGACCAGCCAGCTGAAAGTTAGGCCTTTCAACATACAGCAGTTAGTCTCCTATGTCCATAGCAATAAATACAACAATTATAATTTATAAACTTATATAATATTATCAACTTTACCATGTTACTTATAAACGATAAATATGTCTTAGACTAAGACTAACTTAATTAGGCAGGAATATTTCCACTGAAAACATTTTCAAATCCCTTTGACTGACAATATCTACCTCCAGCTTTCATACTGTTTATCTGGGATATTCTTCAAGGGAAACCTAATTCTTTAGAAAATTGCAAAAAGAAGGACATTATATTAAAAGAGTTTGAAAAATTTGGACTTTGGACAACTCTAGAAATGAACAGAAGTCAATAAATGAAGGCATAAAAGATACTTGATAATATGTTTTTGGTCTTGGTAATGATAAACAACAGCTGAGTCTAACTGTTCCTGTATATTTATCAGGAATCAAGAAGCACATGAAAAAAGTGGATCTTGAGAAGCAAATACAACATCTTGAATTTATTATAGTTTTATGCTTATATGTGTGTGTTATATCTTAAAAAAGAAGTTTAAAGTGTGTGATCAAATAGCATTACTGTTTACCAGCATGCTTCAGTCATATAGATAATATTGTTTTCAGAATAGTATCCCTTAATTTTTGTTGCACAGGTACCTCTGTATATTTAAAGAAATGCTAAAGTATGCTAGCAAATTCTGTATAATACTATTTATATCCTGATGATGTGGAAAAATATCAGTATTTTTCTGTAGAACTCTTGGTTTATTAAGAGTATTTTAATTGCTTTTTTTTCATAAAATGGGAGCATTTGCATATCTATGGCAAGGTGTCAGTTTAAGACATATCAAGTCAAGCTATATGAGTCATGCCATGTCAGAATAAAAAGCACAAAGTAACTTTTAAGTAAATGCTGCAACCTGACATTATATGTCAGAATCAGATACATCACTGCCAAGGTAATCCAATCTCTGACAACTATATTATATAACATTTTCAACACAGAAAAATCACAGAATCATAGAATTGTTAGGGTTGTAAGGGACCTTCGAAGGTCATCTAGTCCAACCCCCTTGCAAGGAGCAGGGACATCTTCGACTAGATCAGGTTGCTCAGAGCCTCATCCAACCTGGCCTTGAACGATCATGTTAGCTATGGATTGCAAAGGTCTCCTCTAGTCTTAAAACCTCTATTTCTTTCATAGAATCATAGAATCTTAAGGTTGGAAGAGACCTCCAAGATCGTAAAGTCTAACCATCAACCCAACACCACCATGCCTACTAAACCATGTTCTGGAGTGACACATCTACACATTCTTTGAACACTTCCAGGGATGGTGACTCCACCACTTCCTTGGGCAGCCTGTTCCAGTGCCTGACCACTCTTTCAGTAAAGAAGTGTTTCCTAATATCCAACCTAAACCTCCCCTGCCACAACTTGAGGCCATTTCCTCTCATCCTACCACAAGTTATTTGGGAGAAGAGACCAACACCTGCCTCCCTAGTACCTCCTTTCAGGTAGTTGTAGAGAGCAATGAGGTCTCCCTTCAGCCTCCTCTTCTCCAGACTAAACAATCCCAGTTCGCTCAGCCAGTCCTCATAAGAGTTGTTCTCCAGACCCCTCACGATCTTCGTTACCTTTCTCTGGATGCACTCCAGCAACAAAATGTCCTTCTTGTAGTGAAGGGCCCAAAACTGAACACAGTATTGGAGGTGCGGCCTCACCAGTGCTGAGTACAGGGGCATGAGAACCTAAAGAACAGCAGTGGATGAGAACAGGGGGGCAGTCACTTCCCTACTCCTGCTGGCCACAAGCCAGAGTGCTGTTGGCCTTTCTTGCCACCTGGGCACACTGCTGGCTCATGTTCAGACAGCTTTCCAGCCACGCTTCCTCAAGTCTGTAGCCTTGCATGGGGTTGTTGTGACCACAGTGCAGGACCCAGGACTTGGCCTTGTTGAACCTCACACAGTTCACCTTGGCCCATCTAGACAGTCCAGCCTGTCTAGATCCCTCTGCAGAGCCTTCCTACCCTCAAGCAGCTTGACACTCCCACCTAGTTTGGTGTCATCTGCTAACTTACTGAGAGAGCACTCAATCCCCTCATCCAGACCGTTGATAAAGATACCAAACAGAACTGGCCCCAGAACTGAGCCCTGGGGAACACGGCTTGTGACAGGCCTCCGACTGGATTTAACTCCATTCACCACAACTCTCTGGGCTCAGCTTTGGTGCAATATTGTAAGTGATTTATATGTCATGCTCAGAACTGCCCTTGTTCAGAGGGAGGTAGATTTTTCTTTACACAAGCAAACTAGTTACAACAAAACTAAGATGTAACATTGAGATAACATAATGTTCATCATACATGAAAAATCCTGAGGATCAGCAATGCGACACTAGGAGAGAGGTACTAAAAAAAAAAGCTTCACAATTGTGCACAGTTAAATATAGTCTTGCCTTAATAATACAAGAAAATATTCTCACAGCCTTGTTTGGGGGATTTAACTGGGCTATTTTAGGTACCTACAATTCGTGTATAGAGTCTTTAAGACATTCAAAATTAATTTAGAAATCTAAACTCATAGTATCTTATTGTCTTTTGTAGGCCTCTTTGCCTTTATAGGAAACAAAAGCCTCTAATTCAGCCACCTAGATAGATGCTTAAGCATCTCCTAATATCTCTTGTGGTGATTTGCTGGTCCTGAAGGAAGATACTTCTCATTTTTCTGTTAGCAAAATTATTAGACTTTGCTAAGACAAAGTACTGTAATATATAGGAATAATCTTATTTAAACATATTTCATTTTGCATGCTTCCAACAAAAATGTCCTTTTTTATGACTTTATAGACCTTGTTTTAAGACAGTATGTGCTGAATATATTACAAAAAGCTATTTCATTTTACTTTTCTCCAGTTAGGCAACCAAGGTAAAAATCTATATCTTTTTTTTTTTAAAGAAAAAATGGCATTATGAGCATGTCTGATCATGGTTTTTAACTGCTTGGTTGGGATAATTCTTACAAATCCAGCCCTTCCAGAAAGACAACTCTTGGGAAACCTTTCCAAAGGCTCTTTTGTGAAGTGAAATTTGAAGAAAATTATCCTCATGGACTATCATCAGACAACATTCTTCCCCAACCTTGATTGCTTTCTTGTTTGTGGTTAAATTGATTCAGCTGATCATTAGAATTATTTAATTTTTTATTTACTATTTTGCCCATTTTAGTATGTCTTGCCATAAATTTGGTTTTGTGAGAGCACTGGTAGTCTGAAGACAGATATGAATCCAAAAATAAAATTCAATCAAAAGGACAGTCCACATATGTCTTAGGAAATTTCCACTCTCTGTAAGCATGACAAGTTTAGAAATTGTAGCATGGCCAAACTCTTTGAAAGTTAAACTGTTTAAGCGCAGTCCTTCCCAAGTCTGTGGAAGTTCACATTAGTCAGAGAAATGCAGCAAAGTGCTGATCAGGGGAGCAGCAGTGACTGGTTTAACAATACTGGAGTTCCTGGGAAAAGAGGGAAGAATACTAAATGGCTAAAGCTAGCTGCTTTGTTATTGGAGGAGTTACTTAGAGGTGGCAGTTACAATGGATCTTTCTCTTGTTCATTATTTAGGTTATCATTAGGTTCTTGATCCCCTCAGTATGACTACTGATGCACATGCCTCAAATCCCATTGCATTGTTGCATTCATGTCCCTTTTTAACACTTAAAAAATTAACTGACTCTTATCTGGGTACAGTTGGTACATGTGCCGATATCTTGTCCAAGCTGGTTGTCCTGTTGAGTGATGCTTACTCCCACTGATGTCTGCTGTGATAAGATGGAATGAGTCACACTAGGTGTTTGTAAAGGTTAACAAGTAATATTTTCAGAGCTGCAGATAAATCACGATGCCCTTCTATGTGGCAGATGCTACAGAGCAAATTACTAAGAAATGTAAGTAAATATATAGGTAGAATCAGCAGCTCTAAAATAACTTCAAAGATAACTTCAACTTTCAGAAAGCCGAGTATTGTCTCTGCAAAAAATAGTGACACTGAATGACCACTGAATATTACTTTGTTGTTAAGAATCTGGATACACAATAGAAAACCCACTATTTTAGTGTCTTGTCACTGTGCACTATCAGTGTTAAATGCTGTTCACATCCAGATTTTGCAGCTTTTACACCACACCAGATCTGCCCCCTCTCTAGAGGATTTGCTAGCCAAGACAAAACATTGTAATGGTTCTCTTCTAGCTTCCTGTCCATCTGCTACAAGAGTCAAAGAGAATCAAAATACACTGTCTCTTCTTCTTTCTCTCTTTCTATACTGAAGGAGCCAAGGAAATCATTGATGATTTCATGAATAGTTTGGTAACTCAGTATGTGTTATCTGTTCTCTGAAACACCACTGAAGAAAGGCTTCACCAGAATCTGGATAGGTACTGTCATGTTTAGTTAGGCTAATTTTCAGAAGTCATGCAAAAGTGATGCTCTTGTCACTACAGATGACTGCACAGAATCAAACTGAAGACATTATCAAGCCAAATTCTAGCTCTTGCCATTTCATTTTGTCAACTAAATGTTTTCCTTGGGTTTCTATGAGTATGTTACCCAGTTTCCATCCTACAAGATGTCATACAGTTCTGCCACTACAGTACAAGTTGTTATATTCTGTCCTTGTTTTGGCTCTATTTATTAATGAAGTACTAACTCTAACTCTCCTCCATCCTTTCCTGACAAGGGAGTAAAAGATACATAGTCAAGGCTCTGGATTTTCTATGCCGATGTAATGACCCATAGAAAATTATTGCAAAGTGCTAGGCATCTGTTCTCCAAAGCAAGGTCATCAGTAAATTCTGATTAGAAGGAGGAATATTTACTCCACATTCACATATGCTAATTCTAATATACTTAATACCTTGTGTTTCCTATTGGCTGGGTCTAGGCCAGTCCCTATGCAGTCTGTGAAGGTATTTAATCACTCTGTGGATGTTTCTATCACTGAGACTGTCTAAAATTATTTTTCAGAGGCACCTACTTTCTCTACTGATTGAATAGCCCATCTGTTTATCTTAAGGTGCTATGAATCAGGCTGCCAAGCCAGCAGTCCACTCATCAGATATTGTGGTATTTACATCAGGTGAAAATTTTAAATTTCAAAATGCTGACTACTTATACAGAATATAAAAGCTTTTACCTGTACAGTGATAGTGTTGTTTATTGTAATAAAACATTCTAGTTCAAACAATCATTACAAATCTGCACATGAATTGCACTGAATTGTCTGATAAATACATTTGTGAAAAAAGTTGAAGTCACAAATGGGCATCAGTGTTTAACTTAAAAAGAGTTTCAATAAATAGGATAAAAGATTGCAGGTTTGATAGTCATCTTCATGATAGTTCTGTCACTAGGTACTGTTGGTGCTTGGTGTTTCAAGTTGTTTCTGTTCAGTCTGTCTTTATAACTTTAGACAATTTATATTGGACAGCTTGTACTGTGCTTTAGTTCCCTATCAATAGCCTATAAATAATGTACTATTTTTAAAATATAACATAGATTAATTTATATAAAATAGATATAAAAGCAACACAGATGACATTTCTAGATAAAAATACTGTATTTTTAATATTATTACATAAAGTTACAGAACACAACTGAGCTAAAATTGTAATAATACAGTTTAATGTAAAAAATTGTGTTGCATAGTTCTTAAAGAAGTTCTTAAAGACCATAAATATTTTTTCAGAAATGTATTCATATTTCATTTTCTTAGCATTCAGAATAGATATTTAAGAAATTTTATCCTGAAAATGCAACTGAGTCATCTATGGCAAGTATAATTTAAATAAATAACTGTTTGATCATTCTTAAGAAGACAAATGCAACTGGGTTACTGTCCCATTTTTGAAATGATGGCGTGATAAAGCATTGCTAATCTCTTATAATTCACTGATATAGTCTCTTCTCCTTACATGGAATTGTTCAATCTCTTCCATTTTCAAGCACTTCCTTGCCATTAAATGCCACCTTGTGCTGTTCTCAACAAGTTCAGATTCTGAGAAGGATGAATTGTTCTTAATGAGCTAGAATCTGGAGAGAAAAAAAAAAAAAAAAAAAAAAAAAAAATGAACCAA
>JAAGAY010142530.1:14294-38664 GCA_011801015.1 Ardeotis arabs
AAAAATTGGAGAAAAAAAAAAAAAAAAAAAAAAGGAACTTTGCTCCAATAGAGTTAAAAGTCTAAAAAAGTCTAATATGTGGTCTGTTATTTCTTGAGATACAGATTTCTACAACCTTGGAGAATATGTTAGAAAAGCATCTTCAAAAGCCTGTCCCAGTCATACTCTTCCTGAGTCACCATAGACAACATCTTTGAATAGACAGATAGAAGAAAAATCAAACTGAGGCAAGTTTGAAAGGTTTAAGAAAACTTGGCCTTGCACATTTGTTTGACATTTTTAGAAGTACCTGAGCCCTACTTTCAAAAGTGACTCAGGTATATTAGTCCTTAGTGACATACAGGTATCTAAGTGTTTCCACACAAGCACAGATTTGGGCTTGCCTGTTTGAGGAGATAGTTGATTCCACAAAAAAAAAAAAAAAAAAGACACTTTGAACATCTTGAACATCAAGTCTGGAGGAAGACAGCTGAAATAAGTGATGTATCTTTTAAAAACTTCTGTCTCACATTCTTGTCCCCATCACAGCTGCTTTAAACAGGTGATCTTAAGCTATCCTCTTACTCCTTTTGACCCAGGATATTTTTGGAGTTACATAGTCTTCTGCCATACTTCAGCTTGTGCCCTGGAACTACCAGCCACAGAGCTTACTCCACTACTTGATCCTGCAGATAGATAAATAGAATGAAAACAATAACAGATCATTCTTTAACTTAAATATTCACCTGACTATCTGACTGTAATCTCTGACACAAAATTAATAATAAAAGATTTCTAAATTTATAATTTTAACAAAATGGTAAAAAAAAGTAAATATATGGAGATGAAAAAAAGCTTCAGTGGTCTTAGTCCATCATCACCAGCTCATCACCTTTTGTCCCTGGGCAATTTTTGGTCATAGATTTCTCTATAATCCATACTTTAATACACAACTCTCAATAAATATCAGTACCAGTGTTGCTATTTCTGACAGTATCATCTACTCCTCTATCTGTTTTCTTTTTCTTCCATCCCTATATGTATGTCCATAGGAGATAGGGCAACAGAATGCCTCATTGTTTTGCCTTCGTGGGACAGGTTCTGAGCATATCTAAATGACAAATTTAATATAATTTAAAATTTACAACAGTTACCTATAAAAAAAAGTATCTATGAATTTACTTGCATTTTGATTTGTGTCACCTTTTATACTTAAGTACGTCTTTAAAAAAAATATCCAGTACTTATATGAGCTTTTACTGAGGCAATCTTTCTCTTTACTTATACCTAATAATTATATGTTTAATTCATAACACTATTATTTCAATGCACATATAATAAAGCTACCTATAATAATAAAATAAATTAAAATAAAATCCTGCAATAAATTATTGTCTTTCCTTTACCTGGTGTATCTTGTGGCAAGGAAAATATTCACATTATGCTGATTTGTATGAATATTCATGAACAAAATACAGTAACTTTCAAAAGTGGTTGTTAGGCTTTGGCCTTCCTTTTATATAAGGCAGTGACCATACTTCCACAACATTTGACTGCTTTCCATTTAGAAGCTTTTCTAAAAGATATATTCGCTGCTTTGAATAATGGCATACATAAGCAATCCACCTCAGCAGTTTAACACTCTAAGTGAAACAATCAATTTGAATGACAATCTGTTATTCATCCACAAAATGTATTAACTAATGAAAAATAGACATTTCTTCACAATATTACAGTCACATTTTGGTAAGAGACTTAAAATAACTGGGATCTCACCACCTTTAGATGTAATTAAATATTTGTATGGCTAAATCAGCAGTAAGTGAAGTGTTTCAAGTCTATCAGGGTTGAGTAAAATAGCTACATAACCAGAAGCTATGAATAAAATAAAAAAGACAAAGACTTAACGATTAGTCAATTCCTTTGTGAAAAGAGAGAAAATAATCTAGTTATTTGACAGCTTTTCTTTATCCAAAGGTAAGAATTAAGAACTATACATTTTATAAAAGCATTCTTTTTCAAGATCAGGGAACCTATCCCTTCATATAGATATACATGCCACAAAGTAGTATTCATAAAATAGGGCCCATGATAATTAAAATGTAAAAGCAAATATTGTGTGTAAAGGCAGAGCTAGAGTCAATTTATTGTTCCAGGAAACAATTTTACTGTATTTGATTCAGAACTGGATAAACAATTTCCGTCCCCACTGCACTAGCAAGGCTTCATAGCTTTTTTGCAAGTTACAAAATCCCTACATTGAGACCTTCAATTTGTGTAATAATAAGCTTTCAGCCTCATGATGTTTTAAAATCAGTATTGAAACACACTTTAATTAGAGTTTTCTTTGCTATTCAGAGAGACAAGTCAAGCACTGCAGAAAGAGAGAAATAGCACATCTCATTCCTAAAAGAAGCAGCACAATAAGAGAGCATACCCACCTGTAGAGGCATTTGTGTATCCAACAGGCCAGGTAAGTAGTATTGCCATTGCTAATTACAGGCCACAAAGCTTGCACAAACTGTGCCTCCTTTTAACTCTGCAGGGACTCAGTCCAGCCTATTACATTTATTATCAACTCTCTGGGTGGGCTGAGCATGGCACCATGTGCCTCTTGTTACAGTTTAAGGGTGGGATAACAGCAAAGGCCTTGAAAACGTGGACACTGGTTGAGGAGAGAAGTCACAGAACAACTAGGAACACACTGATAGGCCATTACTCATTGCAGAAAAAACACACCTGTGAAAAGACTGCCTCTGCTTTAGGAGAGGGAGCAGCAGCCAAGGAAGAGGGTGAGGCATCTGCTGCAGCCTGGAAAATAATTTTTCGTCAGGTTCAGGCAGCGTGTAGCTCAGGGTGGAGGCCAAGGACTAGGAAATGCCCTGAAACTCAACTGCCTTGTGAAAGGACAAGATTTGAACTTGGGGATGGGTGAGAGTAAGGAGATGTTTACTTCAGCTCTGAGTCTTCTTGTTGAAGAGCTCCTGGGCATGATCACTGGCACTGTCATGACGGGGGACATGAAGGACTGTTGCCATCACTGCTAGTTACATAGATCAGCTCTGTGGTGTTGGTACTCACAGCTAATGTTGGGTATGACTACTAAGTAGTGATGGCTTTGAGTATATATTGATAATGAGAACTAACTATTGGCATGAAATATGGTGTTAACCAGTACCAGTCTAGGAAATCTTTGTTTTGCAGTTACAGGCAGGATTTATCTGCTTTATAACATGCCCATTACAGTGACACATGATTCCCTAACTCTAAAGGTTATGTGTGTAGCACATGTATGGATGTTTGTACATACATGCACACATGTTCAGGTGCAACAAATATTTCATCCCCAAATTTAAGATGCATTAATAAGGAAGTGAAGGAAAGCCAGTCCATGTTGTGTTCCTACGTGGTAAACAGTGAGTGAGCTCTAAGATAAACACTCATTTGAAAAAACAATTTTTGTAATTCTCATGGATATTTAAGAAAAACTTTTATTTCCATAACATTTGGATCAGTTATTAAAACAGTTGTGCAACTCTTCTATAGAACAAGAATCTATTGTCGTTTTAAAGTATTTCTAACCAACTCCTCTCTAAGAAGCCAGCAGCTTGTTAATATTTGAAGGGTACTGTGCATATGAGCTGTATCTATCATAAGGGAACAGAATCGTTATTGGACAGACTTCAGGTATCATAAATCTGTGCATCTTCACTGATTTCAGAGCAGCTATGCCAGTTTACCATGGTTATGAGTAGGGCCTAATGATTATAGGACTAAGCCTAGACCGAGAAGTTGGCAAGGAATTTGACAAAAAATGATCTGACAATTAAAATGCTTATCTTTTGGACTACACTTTCTACTGCATTTTGAGTAAGGCTCTATGACAGTCCTTTAAAATTAACCATCAGCCTTTCAAAAGTCAATACATAAGAAGTAGTCCTGCAATGTAGTCCCTTCTGATTCTCCTAATACTATCCTGAAACAGTTTTTATTGAAGAACTTCAGATCAACAATGGGTTTATGTTTGTAATCAAAGAATTTAGCACAGCACACAATATAAAAATAATATATAAATGATAATAGTCTTAAGACTTCTTCCTTTTAGTTAGCTTTTTATCCACATCAAAATTATTTGACTAATTCTATCTTCTGCAGTTTAATATTTTCCCATAGTTAACCGCTTCAAGTACTTTATTGAAAGATAAATTAAATCTCCCACTTCTCTCGTATCTACGGAATCAGTTATTTTATTAAACAAAGATATCAGATTATCTTGGTATTTCCTGTCTTTTTAAAAGTCATGTTGCTGGTTTTCCATCTATTTCTATTTCCCTAACTATTTTTTCATAATTTATTATAAAGGTTTCTATTCTATTGAAATTAAGAGATAGGCTCATATTTCTCTGGGTTATGAGGTTTTTTTCCTATCAATTATAGTACAATATTTATTATTCTACAGACATAATTATATCCCCAATTTGATAAATCAGCTACTCTTATAAAAATTTAAAGATGTCCCAGTTTTTTCATTATTCTGCAATGACAATCATTAACTGTCTTGATCTGAGTACATTAAACTCAGAGTTCTGTTTCCTCCTCAATGTAGTAATTTCCATTTCTATTTTGTCATTGCCATTAGCCATCTTCTTTCTGCTCCTGGATATACATTGCTCTTACTGAAAGGGATACAAAGTATCAATAACTTTGATTATTAATAACTTGAATAATTTTAATCTTCTTCCAAACTTCTTCAGGTCTTGAGCCCATGTCTTCCCTTTTTACATCCATGTCTGAAAGAACTTCAATATTAAATGGAGACCAATGACATTTCTAAATAGTAAGTCAGCTAAGATCATTAGTGACTTGCCCCTTGGAAGTGCCTAATTTTGTCTGCTAATCATTGGGACAACCTGATGGATGTTTGATTTAACAGTTAGCCAACATAAATTTGTCTAAAAGGGTTGACAATTGAATAAACAAATAAGAATATGGAGAAGAACTGTTTACTTATAAGTTTCCAGTTCTTGTTAATAATGTTTTACTCCCAGATGTCATGGGTCAAGTCCAGGTACCACTGGATTCAATGATAAATTTTTTTAATGAACTTCACTAGCCAGCAAATTGAGATGGAAAATAGCAGTAAATTTTTCCAGTGTTTCAAGTAGATTGCTATGCATTCAAGGAGCTAAATGACAGAAAAAAAAATCATTTAGAGTGTGATATAATCCATCATTTGAAGCAACAATTCCCTGTTGAATTTCACACAGCACTACGCAAGTACTTAGAAGATTGAATCATATATTTTGAACAAAGAATATTAGTTTCTCTATTGTCATTCATGTATTATGTAATAGTTTAGTTGCTGACAGAAAAGAAAAGGTGTTTTGGGAGTAGTATAGGAACAGTAAATGGATTTGCAGTTATTAGCCATATGAATTGTATTTCTAGTGTTGACATCACTAAATGTTGGCAGTGATAGTGGTACTAATGTGTCTACTGTAAGCAACTCTCCTAAACGTTCAAAGATTATTTTTCTTTTCACAGAGAATATTGATCACAATATACAGTGATGGAAGTATGTGACTAGAAGTTGAGAATGCTTATACTATAGTTTGATTTGGTATTTGAAGCTGAATCAGGAGAAGGGTTCAGATTCAGGGACAGAATCAATAGTATGGAAATTATTAGAGCTTTTCTTCTAACATTTTGACCCCAAATTGAAGAAGGCAAATGAAATCTGTTGTTCTGGTCAGCACATTGTGATTCTGACAAATGGAGGTTTCATAACACTGGCTTTCTTGAAAAACTACTACCACTGTAGGCCAAAATTTTGTTATTAGTTATTCAGAGCTTGTCTAAATTAATTTCATTCCGAAAGAGAGTTTATTCTTCTCCACCTTATATTATAGCAGCTATTAACCTATGTTTTCCAGTGTAGACACTGAATCCTTATAATCTGATCATTGTGGGTTCATTAATGCATATTTGTATACATTCCACTCAGAGCAGCGCTCAAGAAAATAGTGATCAGAATTAAAGGAGCTTAACCCCTCAGCTACTTAGCTGCTTAAGTAGCACTTGCACAAGCCTCAGTTTTCAGCTCAACTAATTACAGTAGAGAGGTAGGAAACAAGAAGATCAATGGAAGAAGACAGAAAAAGGTCAGCTGCACTAAACCAGCCAATTCCTATGTTCCTTCTTATCTGCCCAGCTGGAAGGTGTTGAGTTTAAACAGTTTTGCTTTACCTATTAAACCATCTTTATTTCAACCCATGAGTTTCCTCACTTCTACCCTTCTGATTCTGTCCCTCATTTCATTGTTGGGGAGTGAGTGAGCAGCTGTAGGGTGCTTAGTTGCCACCTGGGGATAAACTCTGATGTATAGTTTATTCAGATATCACAATAATGAGGGTTAAATAAATTCCGGTTTCTATTTAAAGTACATAGTAGCTCTGCTGGAATCAGTCACTTTTCATGTTGTCACACCAGCATTGCAGGCACCAGTCTTTAGGGATGAAAATATTTTTTCTTTCTTTTATATACATAGATAGGGACATAATTTAAAGCACACATGCACATACACACACACGTATACCTTGGCACATTTTGCTAGCCATGAATGACTCTTGCAAGTAAATTCTGGTGAATCCATGTTATACCACTAATTGAGGTAATCAAGGTAATCAGCATCATAAAATTGTGTCTATTGCTTCCAGAAATGATCTTCTGATTTCATTAGGTTTTAGAATTAGTACTCATCTTTGATATTAAATAGACTACAAGCTCTGTACCTTGCATATAAATGTTCAGTCTGTCTATTTAATCATTCATTTTCAGTATTTTGCATGATGCCATATGTTCCTATGACTAAACAATCTGCAGTTGCTATTCAGCTGGCTTTTATTTTTGAGAACTCTGGGATTTAAAATTTCTCTAGCAGGACTGTCATTCCCTCCATACCCTGATCTGCCTCTCAGCCTTACAATCAAAAATCCATTTTTATATTCCCTAAATGAGAACATGGATGGCGTCATTTCTCCACATGACGATGTTAATTACTGTCACCGCATCACACTCATTTGTTCCTAACAGAACCTGCAGGGATATATCTGATTAGCTTCTTCCTCTTTTGTATACCTATTCCAAAGCCAAGCAGCTTTATTTTTTAATGATCTCATATTGGTGTAAATATATTTACAGTATTTCAAAGAGAGCTATTAAAATCTGGAGTGCTCTTTTTGTTCTCATGAAATTTAATTCTATTTAGTGTCTTTTTTTTAAAATCAAAATTATATGATCACTTTTAAAAGTTATGGGGTCACTCCATTGTAGACAAATTACAATGAAATATTAACTATGTCAGAAATACAGCTTCCATCACTTTAAAAATAAGAAAAAACAACCCACTAACAATAATTACATACAACAACAATTCAGATGGCACAGTTTTTCTTCATACTATGCTTAAAATGAGAAACAATTTAACTGAATTGACACTACTGTTTTACTGCTGTTAAAAGTATCATTACTAATTCAAGACATTTATAGGTTAATGACAGATTATAGTGACTTTCACCTATTCCAGTCTTGATTCAGGTAGAAAATCAACCTGGCCATGAGAACAACAGAGAGAGAGAGTGGAGGAGAGATGTGTCAAGAAGCAGCCAGCCTTGGGTCATTTTAGTTTGCATTCCAGGAACAAAATGGACTATACCTGAACCATGTTTGTGCTATAGTCCATTTAAGGCAGCCAGTTGTCACTACTACAGCTGATAAGTTACTACCACTACTAGCACTGCCACTTAACTAATAAGTACTCACACTTCTTAAAATACAATGTATCTTAGTGACAAAGATTATTGAAAACATTTCAAAAAATATCCCCCACAAATCATGCTTCTTATGATTTAGTTTTATGCAGATAAAATCAAAGGCAGGTTTATGGGCTCTAAAAGGAAATAATTGTCTCATGATCAAAGGTAGTTTACTCACCAAAGGCAAAATTTACACATTTTCTTTTATGGTGGAAGTCAATAACACATTACACTGACAGTTTCTAAGGCTCATTAGACCAACTAATTTGATGCTTCTCTAAATTAAGTTAGCACTGATTACTTCTTAATATCTTTTTTTTCAAACTTTTTTAAAAAAAGTTTTTAAAAAACTTTTTTGGCTTTCATTGTCCTCTGAAATCAGCTCCTGCTTTCTGTCAGTATTTAATCCAGCAACAATGTTTTCTGAAGTGTATCTTTAGTCCTTGTGTTAGATTTAACAGCTTCACTTAGTGTTTTAGTTATCCTCTGTGCTCAGCTACTTTGCTGTTTATAGTTTCATCTGCCTCCATCTGCTCTGAATAAAGTTGCAGTAAATCTGGCCCCTTGTCTTTTCTGTCAAGTTTTCAGTGGAAAGATAGTCTAGAGAGCAGCATCCCGAAAGTTGGAAGGCTTAGTAGAAATCCTTGGTCTCTCACAGATCTGTGTTATGTTGAATACAGAAAACCAGTCCGTTAAGGACTTAGGATCCTTAAGCTTTATGATATCTGGTGGGGAGCTGGGAAAGGAAGGAAAAGAACTTGTATAAGAAATCCTATGGCAATAGGAAATTATCTTCTACATATGACTATGAAACAATTCACTCATTTTAGATACCTTAACCCTTCTAATTTGCTGATCATCTCTAACTCCACTTGGACTCAGTCATAGTAACAGGTGTTCTTCTTCTTGATACATCACATACTAAAAGTCTTGGTGTGACTTCTAGAACTAGCTTCTGAAAACTTGAATTGAATTTTTATGAAAATTCAAATTATAAAAAAAAAAAGAAAACTAAACTATAACTACTGATTTCTCTAAGAATGTAAAGAAAACTTTCTTGTCTTGAGCTGGCTTACGGAGGCAATTGTATGTTGCTTATAGGGTTTATTTACTGGAATGTGGTCTGATGAAAGCAGATTAGTGTTAATTTAATTAAAACATTGTTTTGTTTAATCAAGAATGGGAATCGCTAATACCTCTTGATGAAAGGGAGAGGGAGGAAAAGGGAAATATCTGCCTTCAACTGTGAAAGTTTTTTTTATTGGATGCTTGTACTAGCTACTTCTCATTCTCTCCCACATCCCGCTGAGGGGGAGCGAGCAAGCAGCTGTGTGTTGCTTTGCTGCCTACTGGCAATATTAGAAAAAAAAAAAGGACCACACACTGAACAGATCAATTCTACAGAGTCAATAGCTAAAAACAGTCAATTAAAAAAAAAAACCCTCTTATGTCTTCTTGGTGCAATATAGTTCTGTAGCAGGACACATAAGATAATAATATATTTGTCTTACTAATCATTAAGTGGCACAGGGCCAGGCAGCATTAATATTAACTTTGAGATACTACTTTTGTTTGGTTGCAAGTTCCCAAATTTCCACTTATTCGGTAGAGATCTGTTGCAAGCCAGAATTAGTTTTATCTTACAAAGCTGTATGAGTCATTACAGTGATAGCATGAAAAGTTGGATTATACCTTGAAAGCATTACATAGCCTCTTTAAGGAGGCTGTTTAAACAATTAACAAACAAAGTAACAATATAACTGTAAAAAACTCATCTAGCATTGCGTAATAGAAGAACAGCCTCAACTGGAGAAAGCTGGCAAGAGGAACTGGATGTGAGACACTGTGATTCGAGTGAGCACCAGAAAATTCTGTTCTCTTCCTACTTCCGAAATTCCTTTGAGTAGGGCAGAGCACACCACATCTAGACCTTCTGTCATACATATAACCTAGCATATTGACCCATGTCAGACCTGTGAAATCTTCATCACCACTAAAGCACCCTGCTTTCCTTTGAAATTGTCCTAAGAAAGGAAGAGAGAGGCTTCTGTTCACTCTGGTAGGTCCCCGATGGTGGACAATAAAAGCATCTCAGTTGTGGAGCACATCACAGACCACATGCATCTTGCAGTATATACATACTTATTCGCTGAGTAGCCTTATTTTTCTTCTTTTTAACCAATGTCTTCCTTGTGTAGAAAATTGAGTTAATTGTAGTTAAGCTTTCCTGCAAGTAGGTTCCCTTTAACATTAAGAAAATGTAACATGAAAGTATTAAGTATTCCTATGCAGGAAAGAGAAAAGAATGAAAGAAAATATAGAAGTCTGGATGAAAAAAAAAAAAAAGCAAAATATAAACAAATGGAAATTAATTTATTTTAAAAATTATATATGGGCACTGATATATGGGAAAATAAGCTTAAAAAACTCAAAAAAATACCAAACTCCTTATACGCAGTACAAAGTAAGCTTTCAAAAAATAGGAGGTAACACTATAGATCACTAGAAAAAAATGTATTAGATACCTGAGTCCTGCTGAAAAGACATTTCATTTGTTAGACTGGGACTGGACCATATCCTCATGGAAGTAGGATATGCTTTTCTGTCCTATGCATCTGAAAGATGGGACTTGGGAGAAAAAAATGCTTGGAATTGTGATTTAAAAAAGCTTCTATAATGCTTCATTATAATGTAATAAAGCAACATATGCAACTGAAATACAGCAAGTAACTCATAGCACATTTTCTACAAAGAGGCAAATGCACTGGATGTTATATAGAATTATTTTTTAATAGATGAATGAGAGAATTTAAATGCTACAACCACATTGTTAAATGTTAGTCACTAGTCCAGTTTTTGAGGAGTCTTCCACACTGCAAACTATAGAACAGATCACAGCCACTTTTTTTGTCATTTGCATGCCCCAGCTAGATCCTAGAGAAATCATTCAAAGACACAAAAAGGAAAACACATCTATCTGGCCAAGAAGTTGAGTGCTTAAAACAGGGAAAAAACATGTTTCGCAGGCCTTAGCATTATAAGACTTCTAAGGGAAACATAATGCAAACTAGTGTATAGAAAATAATTCTGCAAAGTTTCAGCTTCCAGAGACATTTTTGGCCACACTGAATCTCTGCTGACACTGCTTTGATGAAATCTCACTAGTAATGTTTTAGGGCCTTGCTTCACAGCTGAAGACTCCGGTGCTTTGTATACCTCATCTGTGTGAGGTTTGAATAGAGTTCACCACCTCGCAGAAAAACCATTTGGATAAATCTTTGAGGAGATTATTTTTATTATGATTTTCTTCTTAGACCTGTCATTTACTTTTTTTTTTGTGACTTATTCACAGATTGCAAAAGATAAGTAGAAGAAATCAGCTAAATGTTTACTCATAGAACTAGTGTGGGATTATTTTTATCTCAGTAGGCACATCATAAGCTCAGAAGTAAGGTATCAGCTTTTAAATTGGATGACACCGAGGAAAAAAAGTTCAGGGAGCATGAAGATACTAAAGAACAAAGGTTTTTTAAATGTTTATATTTTTTCTTTTAAAAAAGAGTAGCTAGTGGAAAAAAAAACATAATTCAGAAAAGCAAACTTTTTAGATAGTATTTATATTGAGTCTGTTTGCTTAAGGGAAGGCATAAAGTTTCATAAAAAAAAAAAAAAAAAAAAAAAAAGAATAATGAGTGGTAGTAAGCAAGGTCAGATCTCTGCATATAATAAAAGGCAATTTGGTTTACCTGTGATAAACACAACCCCAGGAAGAAGACAAACACATATAATCTTCAATTAGTGTAACACCATCATGTAGTGGTAGTTGTCCAGAAAAGATGGTGACATTATGCTACAACTGTTCTTTTTTGACATCTAGCTGCATCACTGGCTCCAGGCTACTATTAGCCTTTAAACAAGTCAGGACTGAGAGGTGTTCTCAGTCAGTATTTATTCAGTATTTTAAATTTGACAAATTTATGTGTATAGTCTGTTTCTTGCTGTTGAATATCCAACATGTGAAATTTAAGTCAGGATTCTTCACCGTAACCATCCACAGAAATTAAATTCAAAGAGAAAATGAAGGAGGCCAGAACTAATTACCACTTACAGCGAATTGAACATTCATGGATTTTTCCCTCATTTTATTTGTTTGGTTTTCTGTTAGGCATCACTCAATAAGCTTTTGCCATAACAAAAGACAAAGCTCATGATCCAAAAATAAATTTCACAAGCTCTGACATGCTTTTTTAAAATGAAATGTACACACTTGATGAAAAATACTCATACTGACAACTGAATAGTTGAAACTGAGGGAAATAGATCCAGGTATCTTGAAGGATCAGCTTTAAGAAATGCACAAATTTGTTGTGACAGAAAAGAATGTGTCACAGAATACTGAACAAATTGGGGGAGATCCAGTCTCCATTCACAGTCTATGCAGATATAGCTATGTGATAAAGTTGCACAATATTTACTACCATGATCAATGACACAGTTTTAGCTAGTTGTGTTAGATGCTTATCTCAGAGGAGGCAAGGTTGAAGAGAAGATCTAAGAAGGAGAAAATTATTCAATGTTTTGTGGTAGAAAAAGAAGAATTTCAGAGAAATGTGGCAGTAGAACTGAAAAGCTGATACTCAACCATGATTTGTCAATTACTAAAATGCCAAAGGTAAGTAGTTATGGCACTAGGTTTATTATGTGAGATCAGAAAAATGCATAGCAATTTTGGAAAGTAACGGTGAACTCTTTCTTGAGAGTTAAGAAAGGATAAGAAGCCTGAATACATGGGCAGAAAACAGCACTAATGTAGTTTTGCTTTTAAAGTGATCAGTCTGGACTTGGCAACCTAGATTTGCTGAAATTTCTTTAAAAAGTATTTTTCAGAAAAAGTTATAGTGATATCTTCAGGAAGGACTGTAGTGGAGGATGCTATTGCATGGGAAAGAAAATGCCAGAGAAATATGTACACAAATGTCTTAAAAATGAAACCAGAGGAATGGGAAATATGTACTAGATAATGATCTAAACTCTAAGAGTGCACTGAAAGTACTTATCATAATCTGCAAGCTAAAGCAGTCTATGCTTTTACAGACAGATGCAAGATTTGCGCTGCTGGAGGAAAAAAAAAGAAAGTAATGACACTGAGCGGCAATAATGAATTAAGGAGTATGAGAGACAGAGTTTGACATCATAAATACTACTTTGCAACAGCATTAGCTGTTAGAAACATTATTAGAAGGGAATAATAAATGCAACAGAGATGTCTCTACAGTTGTGACCTTCAAACTGTATTGTATGCTATGATACTTGACACTATATCTCTTTAGCGTCAAGTAAAAGAAATGCAAGGACTGCTCATTGTTTAATTTAATATTTCCTTAATTTAACAGCTCTTCTATCCAAAGCAATATTATTTTATAATAATACGCACACAAGTACAGATAAAAAACCAAACACACATACAAAAAGTATATCATTTTCTGATGTTATTTGTATCATACTAGCCACTTGATTATTCTGGTAAATTTTTGAAGATTTTTAATACTATTTTGTGAGTGTTTCAAAGTCATTAACTACTTCTGGTTTTACCTCAAAAGAGTTTTAAGTCTACCTTCTTACTATTCATTCTTCTGTACTGCTTGTAATATTTGTTAATTCTTCTTTGTATGACTAAAATATGAATATGAGCAAGAGATAATTATTTGAAGTAAGTGTATTGAGGTAAATATATATCCTGAGCTAATAATAAATTTTAAATTAAAAGTTTCTTTGCTGAGATATGATTACAGTTTGGGATATAATTTGTTAACTTAAACAAAAATGGAATTAGGGAAAGTCACATTCTAGGGTTCCAGGCAGAATTTCTAAACAAAAACAAATCAAGAGTGTTAAAATAGCCGGTAGTCTGACAAAGTACTGAAGATTCAGCAGTAGTCTGGTGGAATATAGGAAAAAATAGAAGGAAACAGTTAAATACTTTCTTTGCTTGATTTGGACAAGGAACATGAATTTGAATCTTCTATATCCAAAGTTAGTATTCCAAGTATCAGATATTTTGTGTTAATATCCGTTTTCCCTGACAGAAATAAACACATTAAAAATAATTTTAAAAGGAAAATTTTTCTTGCGAGGCTGTACAAACCATTTTGCACCATCTGTCAAATCCCACAGCTTGTTTACTACAATATTTTTGTTGTTGTTGACTACCATCTACCTACCTGACTGGCATTGTTTCCAGTCTGAAGTGAAGTATTTGTAGTCCACTTCCTACTTGTACTGGCTTTCACTTACTCTTTCTCATACAAAGCTAAAAAGTATGTAGATCTTTTTTTTTTATTATTATAGATTTTAAATGCAAATGAAATTAAACTCTGCCACTATATATCAACCAAGGATGCTGGTAAGGCCTCTAGACTGCCATTCTGGGGGTTCAAATTTCAAAAGTTATATTTTTCAAGAAATTTTCCTGTTGGTTTTGTTATTATGTTGGATTCCCAAATGCTTATATGCATGGGTAAACACACAATCAGATGCTCAGCCTCTATCAAAGTACAAAAAGCCATCCATGTCTCCCAGATAAAGTAAATATAACATAATTTAGGAGGTTTTGTTTTTTTTTTTTCTTAGAGACACTTATTGCAAGACCGAAAATGGAATCAGAGGCTACACCTACACCAGCATGCTGTGCAACCTGGCAAAAGTGTGTGCCCTGGCAGGGTCAAAACGGTGGTACCAAGAACTGTACCACTGTTTGAGGAGCTAACTTCTGACGAACCTTATTCGAACCTTATGTTCCCATTGACTGATACCTATGTCACTTAGGTTGGAGTACATCAGGTGCACTCCTCCAATACACCTTCCATTTTAGTTTTGTCCAAAAGGAACTCAACTTGTGTTCTCCAAGAGTACAGAGTGAACAAAAGCATGTTACTGCACACAATGAGGAAATGCAAGTCAGTAGTGTTTTCCTGATCCAAACTGAAGAAAGAATGTTGTTAGTCCATGATTTTGAATGTATTCAGGTTTTGTGTAGCACAGGCTTTCAAACTATGAATGTTCAAATATGTAGCACACATAATCATTTATATGACACTAAAGTAGAAACGTCTGAATTAAAAGTATCTGTGAGACACTTTGAAATTGGCTTCTAAAAGGTTCGGCAACAAAGCTGAAACGCTGATATTTTTTGTCTTTTTGTCACTAGACTTTCCAGTCACAACAGTATGTTAATACTTTAAAAAATCGTGAATTGCCTTTTTTTTTCTTCTTTGTTTAAGAATGCTATTTAAATGTGTAGGTATATATCTGGCAACATAAGGATATTATAAAAATGCATATATAAATATGTAACACTGATAAGAGGAATGACTCATGCTCTTCCTATTTAATCTGTGAAAGAAAAGCTTTAAAATGTGAATCTCACTTCATGAAGGGGAAACAGCTATCTGTGAAAGATTTCCCTGCAGATCGTACCACCCAACTAAAGAAATCACAGTAAAATATGGGCTTACTAATGTTGCATGAAAATAAAATAATAATTAAAAAAACCTCAACCCCCCCTCACTCCAAGCATATCATGTTTATGTTTGGGGAACCCTCCACCTCTTTCTGTGGAATAACTGGATGGAAACAAGAAAAAAAAATGGAGGAAACAGTAAAGTGATCTTCATCTCTTTTCAAGATATCTTTTAGATTCAGCATAGCTCCAAAGACATTGGAAAAATGTAAGTCAGAGACTTGAATGAAACTAGTCAAAAATCTTGATGTAGTTTGAGAACTGATGGTTTTTTTGGTTGTTATTGTTTATTTCAAGACCTAATTAATTGTGCTAATAGTGGCCTTAAATAAAAATGCCTTCCAGAACAATTCAGCAAATCAATTGTAATGTGTCAGTGACAAACCACACATAAAGCAATAAGTAAGATAACTTTTAAGGAAAAAGACAACACTACATCACATAACAAAATTAAAAGATTATAAACTATATATAATGATCTTTATTGCAAATGTAAGTGGTTTAATCAGCAGTTAAACAGATTCATATATTTGGAGCTCTGAGTATGCAAAATCACATACAATAACTATACAATAAAGTACTATGAACACTGCTAGGTATGATACATTTGGGATTAAAGCTGGGAATCAGCAAAGATTATTTATATTCCTATGCTATTAACTTCCTCTCAGATCTAGGAGAGTTCAATTAACCTGTAATTGACTGTTACCCAATCTGAGAAATCAGGATGACATAGTTGGCTTTGTGATGCACTTTGACATCAGTAAGAGAAAAAAAGCCAGGTAGGTGCAAGACTTCTGTGTCACAGAACTTCCACAAGTGCATACAGTTCCAGGGACACACAATATGAGATGTGTGACTGCTCTGCTTATTTCAGCTAAGCATTTCTTAAAACATTTACCAATTTACCAGCAACAAACAATCTTTTGCTAATTATATTTTCTAATTTTTAAAATTATTATGTTGCTGGAAAAAATGACAGATCATGTTTCCTGTGTATCTTGCATCAAGTCCTTCATGTCCTCTGAACTTCTTTAGTAAGATGCTTAATTTACATGAATGACCAATTAGTCCTGATTTATGTAAAATGTTCTTGCCTGTTGTTTGGTATTATTTTTACCCTTAATCATTTGTTGTTAATAATAGGTAATATTGCCATGAATTCACACAGTAAATGCTAAATAAGGCAAAGCTATTCATTTCTTTGTCTCCTTGTCTCTTCTTTTATTTTTTGCAATTTTGCATACTAAAGTTTATTATGAAAACCAAAACATTCTATTTTGGCATATATTTTCAAGTACCTAGGTACATTATAAGCATATGTGATGCCTTTATAGCAACTAGATTTTAGGCTATCCTTTGTGCAAAAAAAAAACCCAGCTGGTCACAGTGGTATTTTTACACATAGAACAGCAACAGTATTTAGTTAAGGTAACTTAAACATGTTTAAATTCAATGGTTACTCAAGAATCATATTTTTAAAAGATTACATTTGCCCTGAACTTCCATAGATTGATTTACTATTTTATAACACATCCTGTCCTTTCTATAATTTGATGCTGAATGATTTTTCTCAAGAAAGGAGCTACAATAAGGGTGAACAGTCATTTTATTAGATACTCTGAATTCTTAAATTAGTTGTTGTAACTTGGGTTACTGCAAAATATTAAACTATAATAATGCCTAGAACTATTAATCAGTTCTCTACAGTCTATTTACATTTCTAGAAGGGACATTCAGTGATGGCCTTTATTAAAAACACTAGCCCAGATGAGAGATCTGTTGCTGATTACAGAAACCTGAAAGAAAGTCACAATCATTTTCAAAGATAGATAGATAGATAGAAATCCACAGTTATTTATCTCCTTGTTATTTTGTTTTCAGTGGATAGATACAAATCTCAAACTGTTGGAATAGATTTCTTCACAAATACAAGAAAAAGTATTTTGCCTCCAGTAAAAAGAAAGGACTTATTAAACACCACAAACCATGTGAGTATCTCAAAGTACTCTGTAAAAATAAATAATGTTGCTACACACCAACACTGATAAATATTATTAAATTTGCATCACATACAGGGAATTTGAAGAAAATATCTAATGTGATGCATCTGCAGAATTCAGAAAGGAAATCAAAGATCTCAGAAGATTTCAAAGTTCCATCTCTAACTGTTAGGTCATCCTCAAAACAAACCATAAATATGTATGTTTCATATGCATTAAGATTACATAACAATTAAAATTCCAAGCAAGTATTACATCTAACCAACATACAAACAAGTTAGAGGAAAGATTATTCTGTTCTTATAACTATGTATAATGCTAATTATACAAAAGTGTAATGCAAAAAAAAAAATATCTTAACTGAACTGCATTATTATTTACACTTTAATTAGAATATATATATATTTTTTTAAGAAATACACATTATTCCATGAGTGGTTAACACAGATAAGGATAATTTTCTAAGCATTTTCAGGGGTTATCCTGATGTTTTCTGTTAATTTTGACTATTTCATCTGTATTTTGCATATAGTAGCAAAAGGCTGACTGACCTAATGAGAATTATTTCACTAGATTTCTTTCCGTGGGGTTGGAAAACATAGAATTTGGGTAAATTGTTATTGCTATTACAATCCAGCTAATAGTACAGACTATTAACTGGATAAGTATTGTTTACATAAACAGAAATTTTACAACTAACTGTCTGTTCAATGAGCTGAAAAGTACCACTAAGCTATAGAAGAAAACTTACGTGCTGACATTAGCGACCACAAGGAACTTGCCTTTAAAAGTTTCACTCATAGCATGTAACCTGAAAGAATCTTGAAAGTCTCAGGATTAATTCTGCTGAAATCTGTTACAACTCTAGCTGTGCAGTATTATTGACCATGTAAAAGAGTTAGTGGCACCAGCATTTTTTCTTCTTTCAGTTGATTGCTGGTGAATTACTCTTCTGCCAATGATTGTTCACATTGAGGAGGAATCTCATGCATTTCACTATTTAATTTAGTTAGTGAAACTATTGAATATGCTAGGTTTGGCTTCCAACCTGAGACTACCTGTGACCACCTGTTCTTTACTCTTCTGGCAAAGTGTTCACCAATGGGAGACATGTTTTAAGACGTCTGTGAATGATATAATGGACTGTGAAGATGATATAACGCTGTGAATGAAGTAATGGACTGAATCTAAAAAAAAGGTAAAATCCAGGCTAGTCATTCAGAATTATGCAATCAAAGAAGGCAATTTGACAATGGATAACTTTGCCAACATTTAAATAATTCACAAACATTAGAGTCATTTGACAGCTACAATAATAATGTAGTTCGGAAATTTTCCAAATAAATCTAATTCCCAGTTATTTAATGTCTATTGGGAAGTCTTCCTTTTTTTTTTTCCCCCTTCAATTTTCATCATTTTATTTTGTTGGTGCTTAAACATTAGTAACGCATCGTACTTTTAACCACTTTTTGTCTATGTTTGTGTACACACATCCCTATACATAGGTGTGTATAAACACATGTGAGTTTCTGTGTGTCTGTGTGTATGTTTAGAAAATGTCTTCCATGAATCTTTCAATATTTTTCTTCGCTATTCCCCATTAGTGTTCCTGTAATTATGTTATATAACTATGTAACCCAAATTACGGACTCAGAGGAAAAGATACTCTGTCTGGGCTCCTCCCAAGGCTGGCCCAGGAGAACCTCAGCCCCAGTGTCCAGATGTGACATCCATCACAATGTGTCAATGCTGAAGCACCTTTTGGACAGAGCCGGGTGACTGCGTAGGAGTATGGACCACAATATGGGATGCAGGGGAAGAGCATTTGGGGATTGTACAAGACATATTATGAGATGTTTAGGAAAGGAACCAAAGGTGTTGAAAGGGAATCTAGAGGATCTGGGTAGGACCAAGTTTGACAAAACATGAGGGTAAGAAGACAAAAAGGATTGGTTGCATGCAAATAGCTCGATGGTCAGTATGCTCTGTCTGACCATGCCCTGCATTTGATCAGCACATTCTGTTCTATCTTATTAAATTAAATTAAATTTTTAACTATTTTGTTGGGTGAGGGACACCTGTGTGCATGTGTGTGGAAAGGGGGTCTGAGTGCCAGCAACAGGCATGGGACCACAGGTCACAGGGTGCATGTGCCTGGGACCCAGCAACTGGACTGGAGAGACCAGAATGCATGAAACCCAAGTGCCAGCCCTGGGGTGGGACTAGGGTCAGAGGCCCGTGTCTCCATGGTACAGCACCTAGAGTGACTGTTGGTGTGTGAATGTGTGTGTGATCACTAGTAAAGGTCTGGCTGGATGCCAGATGAGCCAGTGAGCAGGCGACATGGCCTGGGAGCTGGAGGGGACAGAGTGTCTCCGAGGTCGAGATAACAGGAGGGGCTCGCTTTGTGGTACCAAGGAAGTGCCAGCAGCTGCTGGAGAGACCACAGGGTCTGGAGTCTCTAGTGGGAAGACCTGCCGGTGTGTGTCTGTAAGGGTGAGAGCCTGGGGAGCTTGGCTACTGGGGACAAGCGGAATTCCAGCCAGCCCTGGGTGTGTGTGAGTGAGATGGTCTGTACTAGCAACTGGAGAGGGGTTTGTATGGTTAGGTTTCAGAAACCAGGGAGACTGGGATCCAGGCACAGCTACCAGGCAAACAGAGTCTGAGCTCAGCTCCTGGTGGAGCGGTTCAAGCCGGCAACATGTGCTTGCAGCACAGAAAGCCAACCGCATCCTGAGCTGCATCAAAAGCGTGGCCAGCAGGTTGAGGTAGGTGATTCTGCCCCTCTGCTCCGCTCTCATGAGACCCCACCTAGAGTACTGTGTCCAGCTCTGGAATTCCCAACATAAGGACATGGACCAGTTGGAGCGAGTCCAGAGGAGGGCCACGAAGATGATCAGAGGGCTGGAGCACCTTTCCTATGAGGACAGGCTGAGAGAGTTGGGGCTGTTCAGCCTGGAGAAGAGGAGGCTCCGGGGAGACCTTAGAGTGGCATTCTAGTACCTAAAGGGGGCTTATAAGAAAGATGAGGAGAAACTCTTCAGTAAGGCCTATTGTGACAGGACTAGGGGTAATGGTTTTAAAATAGGTGGAGGTAGATTCAGATTAGACATCAGGAATTTTTTTTTTACAATGAAGGTGGTGGAACACTGGAACAGGTTGCCCAGAGAGGTGGTAGATGTTCCATCCCTGGCAACAATCAAAGCCAGGTTGGACGGGGCTCTGAGGAACCTGATCTAGTTGGAGATGTCCCTGTTCCTTGTAGGGGGTTTGGACTAGGTGACCTTTGAAGCTCATCTCCCTTCCTACCCAAACTATTCTATGATTCTATGTTGTACGTACATATATATATTTATATATTTGTGTACATATATATTCTCACTACCAAACCTCCACCCTGCTCAGCTAGAGACAGGGGCAGGATAAGGCTGGTGATGCTGTCTGAGTTTGTGGGAGTGCTCTGTGTGTTTATGGCCAGCTATGTATGTACATGTGATTTACACACGTGCTCTGTGCATATGTGCCTACTGGGAACAACAACCTCTGCTTTGCTACTTACTAGGTGCTTTGCACCTAAGTAAGTATCTTGGGCTATTGGATTCAGTATGATGTATTTTCCTGTATTTTTTAAAAAAAATAATTTTTTGTTTGCATACTCCCCATAGTATCCTGTTCTTTTAGATAACGTTTTCTTCCTTTTAGATCATGTTTTCTACATCTCTGATCTGTATCTGCGATAGCTTTAATTTGAAATTCCTCTCTTTTGGAAGACATACTTGTTGAAGGTGACCTGCCAAGGCAGTACTCTACCTGTTGCCCCACTAGGGAGTAGAGTAGGCTTATTTTACACATCTTGCAGACTGCACTCTTGATTGTATTTTGAGTATGGTGTTTGATTTTTTCACAACAGGGTGATTCTACAGATTCAAGTTCAATTTATGATCCACTATAATCCCTGGAAAGGCAAGGAGTGAATTTCTTCATAACCATTTCTTTTTTTTTCCCACTTATGCTGTTAATTATATCTGTCTAAATGTAGTTCCTTGCACTTGTCCCTGTTGAACTACATCTAGGTTATTTCCAGATCATTTCTCCAATTTTTCAAGATCATTTTGAATTCTCATCCTATCCTCCAGTATGCCTAAAGTCCCTCCCAGATATGTGTTTTCTGAAAATTTAATCATATGCTCTTGATTCCATCATACCAGTTGTTAATGGAAAAAAATGAATGAAGTTCCTCTCTGTACACCTTTTTCTTCTGGCAGTGAACCACAAATAACAATTCTCTGGGCACAGTTTCCTAACCACTGTTCAAGGTTTCTGTGGAAGAGTCCACAAAAATCTATTTCCTTACCTGAATTATTAAAAAAAAAAAAAAAAAGAGAGAAAGTTATAAAGATTAAAACCATACTAAATTCAAGATACCCTAGACTTACATCCAGAGTTTTCTATATTCCCAGAGCCTCTGATCTTGTAATGGAAAATAATTAGGTGGGTTGGACCAGATTTTTATTTTTTTGCAAACTCAGATTAATTCATCTATTATCCTTCAGAAGCTTGACATAGTCTATTAATCAAGACTTTTTCTCTATCTGTATAATTCTATGTCCCCCTCCTCTACACCTCTCCTCCTCAGAAATTCTATGATCTCCACTGCACATTGTCTTTGTTTGTCTTTCAAGGTAGGATATATCTCAACACTAAGGGTATATTAACATGTCTTCATATCTACATATATGTTTCCACAAGCATTCAAGGTGCCTAAGTTCTCAATACAGAGAAAATATATCCATAGTTTGATTAAGTTACCCACAGAAGTGTCTAGTATCATTTGAGGTCATACAGGGTCTCCAGGGCAGCCACCGCAGATATACCAGATCACTGTGAGACCCGTGTCTTTCTTATCTAGCCTGAAGATCTCAAATGGTACAGAGGCTTAAGTTTAAGCAACTGAAATGCACCTTAGGTTTCGTTGGCTACAGTAGGAATTGAGAACTAGTAACATCTATTGCTATTTGAGATGCTGTAGGGTATTCTCACTCTGCCTCAGGTACCTGATTAAAAAAGATCTGAGCTATTCACAGATCTGGTATCATATCTGGAAGGAGTATATGGAAGTCTGGATACTGAAGAGCACTTCAGATGGTGCCAGATGCCTAAGTGTCAGTATTTTAGTCAAGTACCTGGCACACCTTCGAACACCTACATACAGAAATACGAATTTAAGGTTTCTAATCTCAAATCGATTTTAAAACTTCTGAGCTATGTAAAAGATCTCCAGTCTAAATTCTTTATTGTAGGCTGGTGCCTTGACATAGATTCAGCTCAAATATATAAACACATAGTCCTTGCTCAGACTAAGCACTAAATATCTATTGCCACTAAGACACTTCTGGGTGTCCTGACTGACCTCCAGATGCTATTCCAGGAGGGCTTGTGTCATAACTGCTAGGTCCATGAAGATATCACAGACATCCTAAAGCACCTTAAACAACATTTTAATCTGTATTTGGATAATGGAACTGATTGTCTTATTCTGCCTTTCACTGGCTTCGGTTACTCCAGTCAGTATCTGAAGTTAACCTTTAGAGGAAGATAGAAGTGAAAAAAAAATGCATTAAACATTTGATCCTTTTTGGTATTATCTGTTTACAATTCTCCCTTCCCAGTAAACAGAAGGCCCACGATTTCTTACTAATCCATTTACAGAGTTATGACTACCATTTTTGATGTCTCCTATACTTGCATCTTTTTTTGTGTCTTAGCCTTTCTAACCCAAATCCCTACATTGTTGTGCTACTTCTTAATAAACCTCTTTGATACTTTGAACTAATTTCTACTTTCTGTACAATTTCTTATGTTTGAATTTAGTGAAGAACTCATGACTTAGCCACATTGATCTTTTACTTGTGCTTCCTCTTTTTCTATACTGGGATAGTTTGTACTCGTGTTTTTGTCCTGGTTTCAGCTAGGATTGAGTTAATTTTCATCTCAGTAGCTGATGTGTTTTGAATTTCATATGTCACGTATGTTGATAAACACACTGATGTTGCTAGTTGTTGCTAAAGAGACCAAGGTCACTGTCTGTCTACCCAGGTTTCAGTAATGTGCAGGTACAGGAAGCTGGGAGGGACATAGCCAGAACAGTTGACCCAAACTGGCCAAAGAGAGTATTCCATGCCATAAACGTCATGCACAGTACTTAAGTGGGAGAGTCAGCCGGTGAGCTGCCCCTTTTTCTCTCTCGCTGTTTGGAATCATTCCAGGATGATTTCCAGGTTTTTTTTTGTTCTGTGATTGCTGCTCAGGATGGGCTGTATCAATCACCGGGTCGTCGGGAGGTGAGAAATCATCCATCATTCATTGGTTTTGTTTGTTTGTTTGTTTTGGTATTATTATTAGTAGTAGTAGTAGTAGCAGTAGTAGTATTAGTATTATTAGTATTAGTATTATTATTCCATTAGTATTATTATCATTATTTTATATATATATATAATTATCTTTTCCTTTGCTATCCTAGTAAACTGCCTTTATCACAACCCACAAGTTTTCTTTTCTTCCCAATTCTCTCTCCTGTCTCCTGGGGAGTAGGGGGGAGATTGAGTATCCATGGTATTTGATTGCTGACAGTAGCTAAACCACAACAGCTTTTTATTGTCCCTTTGTGGAACTTAACTCTTTTTACCCTTAAAAACTCATTTATCAAGACAATTTTATCTAATAGCTTCTTTTACAGATTTGTTAAACTGTGCCTTTTTTGAAATCTCTTTTTTTTTTAATTAGGTCAAACCAAAACAGCTAATTTATCTGAGGAACTTGAAGGTGCACAAGTCCATGGGACCTGATGAGATCCACCCACGAGTCCTGAGGGAACTGGCGGATGAAGTTGCCAAGCCACTGGCCATCATATTTGAGAAATCGTGGCGGTCTGGTGAGGTCCCCGATGACTGGAAGAGAGGGAACATAGCCCCCATTTTTAAAAAGGGGAACAAGGAGGACCCGGGCAACTACAGGCCGGTCAGCCTCACCTCTGTGCCTGGCAAGGTCATGGAGCA
>JAAGAY010142531.1:7976-43560 GCA_011801015.1 Ardeotis arabs
GAGAGGATAAAATTTCCTCTAGCTCAGTGATCCACTGAGACTTTTACCTGCCAAGGAATGAGAAACCCCAGTTATTCTTTCATAGGGATCTGCACCATTATGCTATTTTGATATGAAGCAGGTTGTAAGTATGCAAAGCTGCCAAACTTTACGACAGAAATACTCTTGATTTCTCTCAATGGAGCCTATTTTCCTAAATGAGAGCCTTAAAATGGCTACAATATGAACAAAAACAATCAAATTCTGCCATGGTTACACAGAATAGAAAGAGATTGCAGTGGTAAAAAACACTACAATGTAAGTAATTATTAATTTTCATCATTACATTGGCTGTAATAATCTATATGTTACATTACATTTGCACAAATGTTGCTGGAAAATTTAAATTCAAAGCTTAACATCAGAGTACCATTTTCTTTGTCTCTGCAATTTTTGGAGCATGAAGGTTGGTAATTCACACTGTTATGTGTCTCTTTTGATAGCAGAGAGGCTCATTCATGCCACTGTCTTGAATTTAAATTTAGATTGCTTATATGTGTTCATATTTTCAATTTATATTATTACATCCACTCCTGCTCTATTCTTTGCTCATTAGGGACCTCTGAACACCAGCTCGAGGAAGTTCTGTTAAATGAATCACATGCCCTTTGCAAGAGCTCTTTGAATGACATGTAATTATCGACAATTAACAAGATGCTAATTATACCTTCAAATTATAATCCTACTGAGCAAAATAAAAATCCTTTATGGAAGAAAAAATTGTTAAAGGCACAACATTATATTAAACCAAATGACAAAAAGTTTGGCAACTTCCAACGGTATAAATCAAACAAACTGCTGAACACATCATGCAGCTTGCCAGAATGGCTCTCTGCCAATTAGATTTTCATTGCATATTCAATAAGCTGGGGGGAGGTGGGTGGGAAGAAAAGTGAAGGAGGAAGAGGATTTAACTGACGTATCACTGCTCAGTCAGGAAAAAAAACTCAGAAAAGTTTTAAGTATTTAAATTTTGCAGTGTGTGTTGTCTTACAGTTACATCAAATTGACAGAGAAGAAAGGTTTGTCTGAAAAGTTTGAAACTACAGCAGCTTTAATAAATTTTATATTTGCAAGAGAAATAGCAAGAAAAAGCTTCCTTGTGAACTTAATAACTTGGACCCAGTCTCATAAATGCCCACCATGGATTTGATTCTTTTTAGCGGTTTGTACAGATAGTTTTGGATCTTTATCTGCACTCAAAGATAGAAATCTTTGCAAGAGTAGAGCAGCTAGAATTAAAACTGTACATTCACATGCTCTCAAGTTTTACTAGTTATATTTACTCCCAGTATAATTTAGCCTAAGCATCTTGTTCTTCAGTTCATCCTGATCCAGTAATTCCTGAAGGACTTGCTTAGTTCTAGTATTAGACTAAAGTGCTCACAATACTAGTTTCATTGGCATGAATAATAATAAAAAAATGTGCCCAATTTGTTGAAAATCTTAAAAAAAAAAAATCCATGTGTTATCTCTAAAAACAGCGTCCCTACCATAGGGTAAACCAATTTTCAAATACTATGACAGTTCTCTAAGATGCCTGGGTTTTTTTTACCACTTCTATGGTAAAAGATGTGATGTAACTCAAGAAGAAAAAAAAATCACAGAGAATTCTCCCAACAAAGTAGAATTACCAATGATCTGCCCTGCAAGCATGTCTGCATTCCTCATAATTTTGGGCAATAAATGCTAGAAAAAGAGGACAGCCCTCTACTGTCTATACCATTGTTAGTTCTGTTGTAACCATGCAGTGGGGCATACTGCTGGTTTTGTCAGGTTTCTTGTTTTGCTTTGTTTTCCTGTTGACAGATTCCAAAAAGTTTATAAATCTTTAGCAGGAATGGTTTGCAGTCACTCACTGAGGTGTATCAGGTGCTCTGGTTGGCCAAAGTAATGGTTGGGATACATGCCATGTGGCTTCTGGAACTGTTTTCAGGTCATGAAAAGTGATCTGCAAACACTCCAAATCAATCCTTTGCAAACATTTGACAGGCTGGAACTCACACAGAGCTGATTTGCCAACCTCCACAAAAGACTCGTTAATAAGCCAATTTGTTTCCAATGGCTACCTGGTGCAGCTGAAGTTTTGAAATTCAGAAATTCTTGGAAGTTTTTAACCCTATTCTTCATTTTACAAAGAGGCGTTTCAAAGGCAATACCAAATTTTTTAGCTACTAAGAAAATGTTGTCTCTTTTTATATTGTGCAAAAAGATGTAGTAAGGTTTTTGTGTCTTAAGAGAAAAAGGAAACTACTTAGAAATTACTTCAGAAGACTTGCCATCAGGAAAGCAATGGGAAATTGTATGACAATGTTTGTCATATTCCATCTGTACTTAACTTTTCATAACCTATCTTATCTAAACATGCAAAGGGAAGACGTTGTTTAATTTAGGCCTCATACTACAACAATTTAATAGTCATTAATTACTTTCTTCCGTATGAGAACACAGGGAAAAGCAGACTCATAATTAATCTAGGTTCAAATATCCAAGAAAAGAGACATCCTGATTTGACAGGACTGTATGCAGCACAGTAAAAAAGCATCCTATTTCCCTGTAATCTTCTACAGGAACCTGAAGAGGCTAATGATCAATGAGTTAATGATCAATGATTGGCAAGCACCAATCATTTCTATACTACCCCACATCACCACTTTTCTAAGACATCTTTAAATTCTAGGGTTGTCAGATCACTGTTTACATGAACATAGTTTTTCAAAACATGCTAAGCTTTTCTAGTTTATGTCTCTTTTGTTGTTTGTTTGCTTGTTGTTGGGTTTTCTGGGGTTGTTGTTGTTAGATGACTAATATTTTCTTATGTGGTACGCCAGGATTGATAATGTAGGATATTAAGTTGCTACAGACCTGTACTGTTTGAGTTTTCTAGTCTGAGCAACTGAAATAATTACGCTGTGTAGACCTTTTTTTTTCTCCAAATCCCATACTTAGCTTGTATTCTGGTAAGAAAATGAAGTACCCTGGCTTGACTTACGAGAATATGTATGGCATTAAGCAGTAACTGAGGCCTGTCCACAGAGCAGGACATGCAATATCAAGGAGCGGGAAACTCCTATGTCCTCAGTCTTGGTAGAAAGAGAATGACTTTGCTTTTTAGGCAGAACTGGTCAGTGTAAGATTTTGAGCTGTTTTTATGACGAGCAAATGCTTCCCAGAAAATGAAGTATTTCAACCTGGAACAGGTTGCCCAGAGGGGTGGTGGATGCCCCATCCCTGGAAACATTCAAGGCCAGGCTCGATGGGGCTCTGAGCAACCTGATCTAGGCAGGGATGTCCCTGCTCCTTGCAGGGGGGTTGGACTAGATGACCTTTGAAAGTCCCTTCCAACTCTAACCATTCTATGATTCTATGATTCTATTTCCAGTTTGTCTGAGAGCAAGCAAGTGCTCTGAGCTTCTTAGGGTCGTCTTCAAGAGTTACCTGAGGAAGGCCTATCAAAACCAGAACATTTAGAGTAGTATGTTCAATATATACAAAGCCACAAAATTTTAAATGATCTTTCCATAGGAGGAGGAGAAGGTATATGGACATAAATGGTATGAATGAGTTAAAACATCGACTTTATTAACAGAAAAATAACTAATGTGAATTTGAAAACAAATAACTTACTATAATAAGTTTTTTCATAAATTCTAAATGCAGAAGAAGGGACTATAGATTTTTTTTCCCAAAAAAAGGAAATAAAACTGATGCAAGTACATAAAAAAACCTTAAACTTTGAGTCATTTAAGTGACTAGAAAACAACAAGAAGGAAGAATGAATATAGACTTAAATATAAAATAATAATTGGGCAAGACATATGCCAAATTAAAATATTAGGCAGCAAAATTAAGAAAACAAATTAAAAATCATTCTGCTAAACAACAGAAAACACTTTGACAAATTCCATCTGCTAACAGAAATAAAAATTATACTAACAGGAAGATTCAGAGAAATAATATGAAGTAATAGTATGAGCTGATACAGTAGTAGTTATACTAGATAAAACCACAGGCCACAATGCAGCAAAGCACTTAAACATATGCTCTGCAGTTTCTCGTAATGATGTGTGGCAAATTGAACACATTTTCCTATCTAACTTCTTGTTTTATCTGTAACTTCTGCTTTTAAATTACCAATAGCTTTTCTCACAGCTTTGCTGCTGGGCCTATTATGGTTATCCAACTTTTCTAAGACATTTGTAAGTGTGTGATAACCACCTAGTGAAGAATAAACAAGGAAATTAATGAATTTTATTTTCTTCTCAGGAATGGGTGTACTTAGTACGCTCCCCTGGTCAAGCTAGCATTATCAATGGAAGGATGAGTTTAGGAGACAACAAGGAACTTTTATAGAGGTATCTACTTAAAGGACAAAGCAATAAAGGAGATGTGTCAGATTTCCGGCTAGAAAGCAGCTTTGCAGAAAGAGTCTGGGGAATCCTGGTGGGCCCTGAGGTGAACACAAGCCAGCAGTGCACCCTCACAGCAAACAGCCTCTTGGGCTGTGTTAGGAAAAGCATTGCCAGCAAGCTGAGGGAGGTGATCCTTTCCCTCTGCTCAGCACTGGTGAGGCACACTTGGAATGCTGGGTCCAGTTCTGGGCTTGCCAGTACATGAGAGGTGTGGACATACAGGAGAGAGCCCAGACAAGGGCCACTAAGGTGATGAAAGGACTGGAGCATCTCTCCTATGAGGAAAGGCTGAGAGAGAGGGGACTATTCAGCCTGGAGAAGAGAAAGTGCAGGAAGGATCTCATAATGGTGGGGAGTAAAGAACAAGGAGCCAGACTCCTTTAATTGGCACTTAGTGTTGGGACAACAAACAATGGGCACAAATGGAAGTACAGGAAATTTTTATTTTTTTTTTTAATTTTTTACTGCAAGGCTGGTCAAATGCTAGAAGAGGTTACCCAGAAAAGTTGTGACCTTGGAGATATTAAAATCTGACTGGACATGGTTCTAAGCAACCTGCTTTAGGTAACCTAGCAAGGTTACCTAGAGGAGAGGGATTGGATTAGATGATCTCCAGGGGCACCTTCCTACACTAGCCATGCTGTGATTCGCTGATTGTGAGATGAAAATGAGAGAGACTTAAAGAGGACAGAGTCCTATAAGGTCATGTTGTCTTTGCATGCGTATGTGGATATGTTTATGTAAAGAGTAATCAACTGTAAAGGACTTTTACAAGTTTTTTGCTTTTGTGGAATCTTTCCACTTACAGAGCTGTAAGCTGAGAGGCTTTAGAAAAGAGTTCAGCCAGTTTTCGTATGTCTGAATGAGCAGATATCTGCATGTACTGGGTTGGGTAGATTGAATTTCTTTTCAGACATTGCAATCACACACTACCATGAAAACTAATAGGATGCTATTGTTAATCTTGAAGACAAATAGGGAAAATATATAATCAGTGGGAGAAAAAAAAAAAAGAAAACATAAACTTATGTGAGGAATCAAAAAATGCAGATGAGTGATAGAAAGAATCACGCTGCTCTTTTTGGCTCACAGTGACCCTTTCTGCTCATTAGAAAATGGCGAGAGAAAAGATAGGTTTGTGATACTTCAAAGCCCATACAAGTGACTAATCTGCCTACCAACCTTATCAAGACAGAAAATCAGGTGTACCCTTTTTAATGCCAGCTTGCAAGCACTATATGCAAACAAGGAAAGCTTTATTTATGAAAGGGTGATATAGTAATAACTTAAGATAACAAACAAGGTATAATCCAGTAATTTTAAAAGCAATCTGCTTAACCTCTTTTCCTCACTATCAGAACATATCTTCAAAACAGTTCTTTCACTGCATCTTATTACCTGCCCATTGTATATCTTTCACCAGCAGGAGAGGGACAACAGCATTTTTTTGGTTTTATCTTCAGTGTGGTCTCAAGGGTCTGGGAGCTGCCTGCTGGCACTACTACCTAAACTAGTCTGATGATTGATGTGAAGCGGCTTGGTAGGCCAGACTCACCAGTCTCTACTCCATTCTCCTCTGTGATATATCTAACTGGAGATTTTTCTATTTTATCATCTGTTCTGTCTCTCAACAGAAAACTGATACATTTGTGGTCATTTTTAGTAATTAATAACTGCTTGGATCTTTCCTCATCTCTGGAAAGTGTTACTTTCTTCCCCTCAGCATCCTCCTACAAACAAATCAAGTTTCTTCCTATTTAACACTGACTCCTGAGGTTACATGATAGGAACACTGGTAGGCAGTTTATGCAAAGCAAGCTGTCTGGCATCCCACTTCTTATTTGCAGCAGACAGCTTTTCCTTCTCTGGTTTGATTCAGAGTTTGGGGAATGCTTGAGTGGAATTTGCTCCAGCTCTGCCCTGCAGTCATGCAGCAGGATTAAGTATGTCCTTCTCTTAGGTTCATTTCTGTAAACACTTATGCATCTGTTTAACACTTGTGAGTAGTTCCACTGAGACCCACAAGTAAAGTCAAAGTGACAGAGGATCAGAGTGTGATTTAGAAGAGGAATGTATACAATGGTTACTTAGATCCCCCTCTGAACTGACGGTGGGGAGTAGGTGCTAGTTTATGCTTCTTCTCAGTGGGCTCATGAATCGTTCTTCCTCTTCCAGCATTTTAGGTGCTAAATTAAATACAGAGTATTTTCTTTTTACACTGAGAATTATATTAAATAGGTTGCACAAACAACTACTTAAGCTAAGTGAAACTTAGTAGCTAACTATTCTACTTAGGGAAGTAACTGATAAATTTAAAATAGAAAGAGAGAGATCCTAATTTGCTAGTTTTTAATGAATATTTCACCCTCAGACAAAGGAATGGTACAGTGGAAAAGAGCCAGACTACTTAGTCTTATGAACTTCTGAAGAAACTGCTGTGTAACCTACTGATAGCTGAACCAGAAAAATGTGTGGACCACTTAGGAATCAGATATTAATTATCTCCATATGCAAATACCACATGTAACATTCCTCCGTCTCAGTGTCTTTTTCTCTCCTGTTGCAAAGAGTATTGAAACTGACTGCTTATTCATTTCCATATACATACACATACCCACACATATTTTTCCATGTGTATATGTACATAGTGTATGCACAGTGCTATCCAGACCTACTTGGACATTTAGTTCAGCAGTGCCATCTTCATCTCACAGCATTCACTGTGATGTCTTCACCAGTGTGGACTATTCTGGCATGATATTTAAATCACATAGAATCAAGAGAAAGCATGAAAAGAAATTCCTCTTTCAGTGCCAGGTCAAGTAGTACAATAAAGGAAGAGCTGTTCTATTATCTCCACATATAAAAGAAATTCTGAGTCCACTATACCTGAAGAGCTGAATTCAGTGAAAAAATATAGAAAAATTGGGAAAATAGTTGATACATAATGATATTGTAAAGAATAACAAGGAAGATTAAAGGGAATACTTTGAAAATCAGAAAGTACATAAATAGCACCGTTAAGGGTCACATGTATCTTAGCATATGAGTAATATTATATAGCACCAAAGCTACTGGCATCAATTTAAATTATTTCTGAAATATCCAGGGTGATTAAGGAAGCTTAATATACTGGAATACTGAAAAAATAGAAGCAGACTGTTAAATAAACTTAGTAATGTACATATATACTCACAGTCTCATCTGTTCTACTTAAAAACATCCTTTCATCTCTAACATAAAATACCTATGTAGTTCCTCAGATTTCTCAAAATGCTATTCAAAGACATCCACTTTGAAGTTTGCCCTGGCCAAGTGAAGACAGTTAATAACTTAGCCACCAGAAAGATAAACATGAGGTCAGAACAAAGACTGTACATTTTTTTTTAAAAGAATTGGATATGAGGCATGGACAAGGTTGCATGCCAAAATTAAAGGGTTTTTATTATCAAGCTGAGGGTGCTGAAAATAGCTATGGGTCCTGTAATGTTTAGGTGGTAAGATGTGTAAACTGAGGTTGGTTAATGCTGGCTCCACTAGTGGTTTCCTTGATTTGAAATGATTGCGCTGATGGGAAGCACATTTGAGCAACCTAACTGTAAATGCAGAATTTTGGGGGTTTGAGCATTTCCTTAAGTTATTTTTCCTTCTTTTAAGTTTAAAGAAAAGTATTTCTCATCTCTCTACTTTTAAGCTCCCGCTTACCACGTGAAGTCCTGTACGCTCACTGCATTCCTTCCCCTTCTACTTGAAGGTACATCCCTTGCCACTTTGCTTTGAGCAGTTTCCTTTCCTTGTAAACTGCTCTTCAGATATCATCCCTCCCTATTGCCTTGCTTTATCTTTCTCAGCGTAACCTCTGTCCACTAAAAATATACAGAGCTCCACATGATCCTTCCTTAATGTCTCTATTCCACCACTGTATAGGTTGCAATATGCAGATTTATAGGTAGAATTGGAGTACTGGAGAACTATGGGCAGGGAGAGAAAGAAGCCTGAAAAAAAAGGAGGAGCAATATGGAAAGAGGAAGATGGTAATGGGTGCAGACGTTAGCCTGTAGGAAACCAGCAGGCTGGATAAAAGATTTCTTTTGTGTGCAAAATAGTCCTACAACATCCCAGTTATAAAAAGTGATTTTTAGTAAGAAATAGGAAAACAAAAAAATTCATTCCTCAGTACCTAATTCCACTACAACACCATCCACTTGAGGGCACTGGCTAGGATGAAAAAATCTTAGGTAGTCTATTATTACAACATTGACCACAAACCGCCCTTTCCAACCTTCAAACCTTCAAAGGGAGCTGATACTTTACACATCAAAGTAATTTTCCAGCTATACGTTATTGCACTTATTTCAATTACAGTCAGTCCTAGTAGCCACAGCCTGCCAAAGATTAATACTCAATTACTTATATGTTGTTCACATTGTTAAAATGTCTGTTATTGTATTTCCTCAATAAACAGAACAAAAAATTGCTTTTGGGATGTTGCCTTAGTCTGTCAAGTCAGTATAAATGTAGGATATTTTAAGGCTGTTTATACTTGATATCATCTTTGCTGTAAGAGAGCTGTCTTCCTTCTATTTTTGAGTGAGGTTTATACTATAATCCTAAGTACTTTAAAAATATGCTACTGGAAGTGATCTGGCAGATTGTACAACATCATCTACTATTAAAATACAATATAACTTGCTGTTCAGAAAACCTTTTTTTTTCTTAGCAAAATGTCTCAAGAAAGCTTATTCACATTATTTCAAACATATACAGCAAAGCTATTATTGGAGTTTAGAGCCTTAGACAGTTCTTGCTGAGTCAAGCATTTCTGGAAAGGAGGCTGATCCTGAAAACACATCCAGTGTTTAAATAGAGCTGTGCCAGCAGGTACCATTGTAATTAAATCTCTTCATTCTTTAATAAGTATTCCTGTCAATCTCTGGAAGCTCTTCTGTTGTAATCATAAAGAATAGAAAATAGGTAAGTGTTTAAAGATAGTTTTTCTTGAAGTGCAAAATAGGGCTAGAATAAACCTGCTTTAAAGTCGAATGCTACTAACCTCATGGAACATGAAGTGGGTAAGTCTACAATCTATTTGCTTTGCTTAAGCACAGAAACACTTATAGAAAAAGATCACTATGATAAAAACATGTTGTGAGCCTCCCAGAGAAACAGTCCACTATGAAACATCAAAGAAAAAAACAAAGTACATATTTTGTGCTATATACATGCACACTCTATTTATAAGCCAGAGCATTCTGTCTGAATTCTAGGTATGAGCATTACAGCTGTCCTGATGATTTAATTTTTAATTTTTTTTTTTGTATAAGGAGAATATGTACTAGCCTCAGTGCTTCCACAATACCCTTGATCAAAGATTTATATATGCACAGAGAGCAAGAATACTAGAATTATTTCTGCTGAAGACCTTAGGGATATGCGACTGAACAGGACATTTGCATTCCAAGCCAAACACACCCAAGCGCAGGTCAAGTTAGATGTAATTTGAATTCCAAAAGCCATAAAGCAGCCTGTTCAGCAGTAAGTGAGGGAAAAAAAGAGTTTCTGATGTAATATGATATTGTCATTAAATACAATCTCCCTCCCTGCACTTAAGCACTGTTGATATTGTGACGTGAATTGACAAAAGCCAGAAAATTCAGCATTACACTGACACCTCATTCTTTGCTCATGGCTTTGTGAAGGGAAGTGGGAATTGATATCATAGCATGAACTGAAGACAGTATCAGCCTTAGTTCTGAATTTCCTGGCTCTCGGTCAGTTTGCATCACAACTGTAATGCTGCTTAAACACAAGCTTCATTATAGTTTAACTTGAGGGAAAGAAGACATTATGAAGCAAATGTGCTCATATTGCCTGTAAGACCAAAAAAAAAATTACTACTGTTTTTTGCAGATAAAACAATATCTAAGTGATGTAAAAAAATGCTTATTTTCATAGAATAATTTTCTAGTACTTTTTTTTTTTTTCTGTTGGAAATTCACTCTTATTATTTATGAAATTTACTTCTTATGGCCACTTATTGTCTATCAGGTAAACACGTATTTTGGCACAGGGTCAAAACTTTCTTTATTTGCACTGTTAATTTATAATAGTTCCTTCAGACCTGATATAGTCCGTTTATGTAAATCTTCATTAGTTCTTGACTTTATAGATCATTTTGAGTACAACCTATTGTACCAATCCAGCTGTCCTATGTGCATATTAAGCCATACTGAAGACGTGTAATATTCTCAAGAAATTTAAAAGTAAATCAACTTGCTCATTCCCATTCTGTTCCTCAACCAGTCTCCACCTTCCAAATGCCTACACGTGCTTTTCTAAGCTATAAATTAAATATTTGTAGAAGCATGTGCTTTATTTAGCTATATGGGAAAAATTTATGTTTCACAAAATCTAAATGATGTTTTAACACCTCTCAGACTTCAAAAAACCCCGAAAATTACTTTGCCTTCATTTTTAAGTATCAACTAGAAAGCCACCTAGTTTGTAGGCTAAATAAATTGTACACAAATATAAGAGGTTTCTACTGTCTTCCTAGCAAAGCTCCTGAGTGGTACCACCATACATCTCTGCTGTGTTTCTCTTCCTGCTGCTGTTTACCTAGAGACTAAAGAGGGGCAGGAGAGCAATGACCTGTGCTTTTAGCCTCACCCTTACACACTCTTTTTCAGACACAACTAGCATTGTCCCAGACACCATTTGGCCAACCGTGTGGGCCTAGGATTGTTCCTAGTAAGCATTTTGGTGATGATCACTCATCTTTTTTTGATAGAGAAGAATTTAACTTGTGGATGTCACCTGTACTGAGCAATTTGACCTTAAAGACAGAACGGTGCATCCCCCTGTGTAGTACAGATGTAATCTATACCATATGGACTCCCTCAATATAATATTCTCTTCTTTACCTCAAACATCACAGATGAAAAGGCAGGAAAGACTCATGGGTGATTTTCTTTGTTATCCCATTACAGGGTTTATAAACCCTACTTTCTCTGTGATTCCGTGAGTCTTTATATTTGAATAAATAGATAAGTTAGGGTTTATATCTTCTGTAATAAGATAATGGAGAAAATCACCTCAGGTTGGCCTTAAGTTGGAAAAGACTTTGAGATGTCATCTGGCTCAAAGCAAGCCAACTTTGAAGGCACATCATTCTGCTTAGGATGCCGTCATTATATTTTCCTTGTTTATGGATTAAAAAAAAAAGAAACTATTTTATTCTGTTTTAAAATATCCAAACAAATTTCACTATCAAAGAGTAAAGACTACTTTTACTTCAGGACAGAATAACTACTTCAGAGCAAGACCTATGTGTGCCTCAAACTCTAAGTTAGGGGGAAAGGTGCAAAACCACCCAGCAGGGGCTCATAGAAGGGCCAGAAAAATCCTTTGTGCCTGAATTTCCTTGGTATAACAGAGTTCTTTCTCTGCATTCTCCAAAAAGCACTTCTCATGGTAAAAAAATAGGGTGAAGATTTCAATTATCCTTCAAACTGCATTATGCTATTCAGAATTCCATCATGAAATTGACATAAAATATAGAATAGATAATTTTTCCTCAAAATCAAATATATGTCTGTATAAGAAAACATGTATTTTAATGACAGATGTGAATTTTGGTATTAAAAGGTATTTTTCTCCTAAGGAAAAATATTTTCCGATCACAAAAGATATTAAATACAGTGGAAAAAGTGTTTACCTAACTTGGATTCTTAGTATAATTCTGAAAAATAATGTTAAAGAGAAAAATAATAGATTCTTTTTTTTTTCCTAGATCATCAACAGCAAAGTAATACGCCACTGTGAAAATTTGTGGTCCTCTAAAATTTGTGCTTCAGAGTTCCTGAGACGTTTTATTTACAGAAAAGAATGCTGAGAAGCTAATGAAGCTCATGCAAACACCGTTATACACAGTATCATAAAATTAGACAGATATGAGAAACATTTAAATCACAGTTTTCAAAATAGAATGACAGCCGACTTCTGAAGATGCAGGGCACTGTAGATACCACTTAAGGCAATCTTAGTAAAAAAAAACAAATAATGTCTTTTTACTTTCTTATACTGCCTCCAGCACTCTGGCAGTAGAATATTTCACAAGCTTTTGCTTTTTTATTTCCCAGTTTGTCTCAAGAGAAACAGCTTGATTGGTATGTAGTCTGGATATCTGCTGTTTCTTGTGAAGAATTTATTGTTGAGCAATAAGGCTGAAGAAACTAGCTCTTAATTTGAATCAGAAAGAAGTTAAGATTTTGAAGCACTTGTAGCTCTTAGAACAAGAGGTTTCAAAGGCTATGAAAAGCCTATGGAGACTTCATTGGCATGACAAAAATGTTCCAAATAATTCAGTGTATGTGTGTGAGTGTGCCTGTGCGTGTACAAGCTGGGGCATGAAAGAATTTCCCAGATAACCAATCGTGAATATCCTGCATACTTAGAAGCTTCTCCTATGTGACTGAAACAATACTGGGGTGATGGGTTGTTGTGTGGATGGTGCTGATCTGCTTTTTTTTTTTCCAATATGACTGTTTGAACTTCCAAAGGCAGAACCAAAACAAAATAAATGGCAAAAGTACGGATGTTGAGGATCAGTTTAGTAGTCTGAGGACAACAGCTTTTCATGGCCAAGGACACTGGAGAAGAGGCAAGTTTACCCAGAGTGCTGCTGTCCTTCTACAGATATCACTGCAGTTTAGTTTGGACTGGTCTTATCCAGCTGCTCTTCATCCAGCTGCTGATTTGGATGAGTCAGTGAGTAAGATAAGAGTGAGTGTATATTTACAGTAGAATTAAGTAATGCAAACTGGTTTCTCTAGAGCTGGCTATTATCACGTTGACATTGGCTAAACATTCGGTAAGGCCAAAATGGGCAATATTTGATAGTCCTTAGGTGTCACACAACAGAAATTGGAATCAGCTGAAATATCAGCATTGCAGAACCAGTCCAGGACCACTGCTCTCCCTGCCATTCCAGCACTTCAACAAGGAATAACAGTGATTAAGACTCCTGCCTATTCGGGTAAATTAATTATGGAAAATTAATATGATCATTTAATCAAACTCATGAGATAGATGCTAGATGGTTGATGTGTTTAATTCATACAGGACAAAGTTTTTACTTTATAAATTTTTCCCTGGGTAAATGCAAAACAATTCTAAATGTTTCCAGGAACTTCTTGATGTTTCAGAAATTTTTTCAACTATCTCACTACTTTTTGTTATTTATCATAACACCACATAATTTATGGTCATGTTGGATTATATTTGGCAGTTGTTTTCAGAGAAATTACGTATTTCCTGATCATTACCTGTTATTTTTCATGCACACCTTGAAAAAACACCAATGGGTTCATCCTAACAGCTTTTAGGCAACTGAAAGTGAAAAGTTTAGTCCCATTGAGGCACACAAGATCTCTCCACAGTCAGTAAAGATTTTCCCATTCCCATTTTTAGACTGAGTCAGACAGACTTATCATACTATATTTGAAAACAGAGGCCATAGATTTATTAAACCTATTAAATGATGGAAGAATTACCCTCAAACTACTAATGAAGCAGCTCCCATGAAAAGTTCTGCTGGCTCAGAAGAACTTTCTTTCCCTTCCTCTCTGCAGAAAAGGGAACAGATAAAAGGAAAAGGATGGCTTTGTACTGCATGGTCCTTAGAACTATCCATTCTTACCATTTAATGTAATTTTCTAGTCTCATGTTCAAAAAGTTTACAATGTTCTAGGGATTCCAAATAAAACTTCATCTGCCATTTGAACTAATGTTTTAAATTAACTTAAACTCCTCCCCTCCAAAAAAAATGGAAGGAAAACAAAGGTTTTTTATGAATTATGACTCTGAGGAAAATCTTCTTCCGACCTCAGAATAAAAAGATAACCCTGCATTAGAGATACGGAAAAAAAACTTTAAGAGTATCCTAGTACACGATTATGTTGTTCTGCTACGCCTGCTGCTTCCATCCTATCAAGATCATGAAGCAAACTCCCGCATGAATTGTACCCTCGTCTCACTCACCACACAGTCAGAAATGGAAGGGAAAAGTATGAGGAGAAAAAGAATATTCTCCTGTGCTTCAGTAAAAATAAGGAGGAGCCAAGTAACCACAAGTAATTCCCACTAGTTCAGAGAACCTCCTTCCCATTTGGGAAAAGGGTGCTTCTGTTGTTCTTAATCCCATAAATACATCCTGACCAGCTAACAGGGTGCTTGGACATTCAGCAAGGTACCTGAACACCAGCACTGGAGCTGCTCATGTGTTCCAAGCAAAGCTCTTGCTGCAACTGTAATCTGGAGTTTGTCTGGAGTTACTGTTCATGCTGGCATATTGTTTCAATTCCTCCTTCAAAAATGAGAGGAAGAAACAAGTGGCTCCCTGTTGGATAAGTAACAGATCTACTCTGTCAGAAAGACTGTCTCAGACCTCACAGACAGAGCCAGTCTGGGACATCCTGCAAACTTTCCTAGACACTATCCAAAATATATGGTGCCCTGTTTTTCAAATATCACAGCATTTATCTGTGCTTTCTGGAAACATTTCAGACAGACACACAACATACCAAGATGATTGCTACAAAATGGAATATTCTTTCTTCCTATCTAAATGAAAAATGATGGCAGCTCTTTCTTTGGAGCAAAATTAATGCTCACCAGCACAGCACATGCAGGAAGCTCAAGTCATGGCTCAAATTACAAAGTGAGTGCAAACTTAATCAGAATTTGCATGAGGTGGGGGAAGGAGGATGGAGATGATATTTGGCCAGAGTTCAGATGGACCTCACCTCCAGAATTAGGCCTGCAATTTTACATGCGTATGCAATTTTTAACATTTTTCTATGCTTCGACTCTCAGGACAATTTTTGAGGTTACTTTTGGGAATGTAACATGCTGAGCAAAAAGCATGACATAGAGTACAAAAGGGAGACTTTCATGCATTCTTAGTCTAACTTCTAATTTCTTTATCTGATTTCTTTCTCATTATTGTATATTAAGAAACAATAACCTTAAGGCTGGGAACAATTCAGTAAAGTGTCAACAACTTTGCCTACTTAGGGCACAGGCTTAACTCCAGCAACTGAATACCAAATGCTACAAATGCTTCATGTAAGTAGGACTTAGGAAAAGGCCCTGTTATTACTAACTCCTGCCACCACACACTTTAGTTTGGAAGGAATTCACAAGCCATCCAGCCTGTGGACAAACTTAGTAATGGAAAATCCCTATGTGAAAGTTCTGCAAACACTTTCCCCTTATATACAGTGTTTTTATTTCTTTGTGAAAGTCCTATCATATTGGAATTTTACATTGATAATTTATTTCTCATGCAAGGCAAGAACAATAATTCTGTTCTTTAAAAAAATCAGGCTATTACATTACTTTTAACTGTCACAAACAAGGAAATGATTAAAACTAGAGCAGAGTGGAAGAGCTTTTCCAGTGCTTAACTCAGGTGTATAAGTGGGACCCTTGGTACCCTTAAGCCTTTTATGTTGTCAATGGAGGAAGAGAGAAGCTCCCACCAGGGAGTGCTTCTGAGCAAGGATTAATTTTAGTGTTCTGAATTACTCCCCGGGAAAGACCCTCAGAGAAATTCAGAGAAGGTCACCAAAGGTGAGCAATGCTTTCTGTGCAAGGAATGAGTAAATAAGCTCTTCAACACGGAGAGAACTAGCTGAGGTGCAAATGCGACAGAGGCCTACAAAGTCATGAATGGCACTGAGAAGGTGAATGGGGATCAAGTTTTATTTGTCTTCTGTGCTTTATGAGCTACTGGCCATCACATAGCAGGTGGCAAGTTCAAAATACAGACAAAACAGCGATTCCTCATCCTGCAGCTGGGAAGCTGTGGAACACATTGGTCACGAAGGCTGCGAGAAATTTACACATATTAAAAAGTGGAGTAAACAAGCTGCTGGAAGGGCATGACTTTGCAGCACTACTTGTGAGACTTACTACTCTCTCTGTCTTAGGAAGTCCATAAATCAATTTACTGGAGCTTGGAGAATAATCCAGGAGAGAAAAAATCTGCCCTTGCCCCTTACCTTGGTGCCTATGCCTGGTCATTGCCAAAACTGAATGGCAGTTTGAAGGAAACTTTGGTCCAATTCAGCTTGGCTGTCCTGTTTCTACATCTTGTATTATGTCCTTCACAAATTAACCTCCTGATAGACAGCAGTGTTAAAGGCTGAAAGTAGACTTCAGGGTAAATCCTGCACATGGGAATGGGTAAAACTCTTGTACATCTGAAGACAGAACAATTGCAATAACTTTCTAATACTAGAAGTTAAACCCTGAAATACTAATTGAGGTGAATGCATTCTGTCACACTTCCCTGACAGCAACTTTGGAGGCAGATTGCTATTCTCTTAGTGATCTTTTTACTTTTAATGGGGAAGTATCTGACACCACATCTGAGTTTCCAACATCTTCTCTTTGCTGAGTCAGCACACACACACATTGGTTGATCTGTTCTGGAGGAACTGGGAGGGAGAGCAGGATTATTTATCCCATCAGTCTCAATCCTGGCAAACACACAGATGGGAAGTAGTTACTCTCTGGAAATTATTTCTCTTGAGCTTAAACCTGAAATGCCTAGGGAGTGAGGGGACAGTTTATGACTCTCTATTTTCCTGTATGGCTGGAAGCCAAGCTATGATCTGGACGTAAGTTTAATGCTGTCTTTTCTCAGATAAACTCCCAATTCTGCAGCCACAATTTATCACAGTAAGATAAAGAAATATTTCACATCTTCAGATTTAAAAGTAGAGTTAAGTTGAAATTAAAGAAGTGGATTTGGATCTTTTTTCTTTCCTGAAATGATAATGATAATAGTTTATTGCTCCTGAGGCACTTAACTGATAAAATTGGTTGGCTACTTCCTCTCTAGCAAATAGGACACAGATTTGAAAGAGCCAGCAGGGCCGGATCACATCTTGAACTCCACAAGATGTTTGCTAGAGCTTTGGTTAAGTGGCTACTGTGATTAATCTGAATTTAGGCACCTATTTTCAAAAATAACTAATGAAATCCATCTCTAGCTGTGGTAGAAGTTTCAGCTGCTTATGACTAAAAATATTTATCCTAATTTTCAGTGAAATGGCAGCAATGATTATTTCCTTTCTTGTCAACTATGATGTTGTAGAATATATATTTTTGCACTAGGAAAAATTTTTCCATCTTGAATTTTGGAATCACTAACTATTCTAAGTTTCAACATTTGCGTTGAGGCAACTGAGTTCTGCAGCCAGAGGATGAAAAACTTGCTAATCCTGACCAGTAAAATTATGGAAAAACAGGAATCTTGTTAGGTGAAATTAGGAAAAAATGCCTTTAAAAAGATAATAGTTGAATAATTTCAAGAAATTACAATGTAGTGCTTTCTATAATCACTTATGTTTCAAAATAAAAAATTCAGCATTAAAGAGATATTTCCAAAATGCAGTTTATCCTTATCTAAAATAGATGTCTAAGGTAGATGAGACGATCCGTCCCAGAAGTGCCCGTAATTTTTGTACTGACTGTGGAGGGAGCCTAGATAATTTAAACTAGATGTATAGCTTTTAGGTGGCTGAAGTTAGAGGAGTTCCACTTTGATTTTCCTGTTGCACACTTTCAATTTCATTTCATTTTCAGTGTGTTTCTTTCTGTTCTTCTGCACTGATGTCCTCACTCATCCTCAATACACTAAAGCCCTCAGGTGTGGAAGCAAATCTCTGTAAGGCAGTGGGAAAGAAAGGAGAAGATTTTGAACATGACTGGCTGTCACAGGGATGAAGCTGAAACTTCTCCGGGGGGGAGGACAGTCTGGTCTGTGCTCAGCCATGGAGGGACTCTCCAGCTGGCCCTGCAGACCAGCAGAAGACACTAAAAGTGTCCCAAGGATTTATTTGGCACAGAGCTAGAGAAAAAGACACCAGCTGCTTCCATGGACCTTTAGGCAAATGCAGATGAGTTGCACACACTGAGGGCAGGGCTGAGCGCGAATGGGCTTCTTCAGGGTGAAAAAGGACTACAGTACAATGTGCTGGAGAAATTATGAAAGTGTTTCTGTAGGCAGCTGTGGACAGGCAGTATGTCAAGCTGTTTAATTAACAACACATTTATTTTAGCTCTTGGAGTCGCAGAGACTGAGGAGGCTCTTTCAGCCACAGAGCATGTTTGGTTCTGCATCTCCGGAAAGTGTTAGGCTTTCCTTGCCACAGTTCCTGGAAGGCAATTTTCACCTGTGACAACTAACATGTAAATCCAGAACTGTATTATTTAGCCTCCCTTGTCATTTAATGTGCCATCTTTATTAAATTAAACCGTGTGTTTCCATCTTCCATTTTACTGAAGTTTCAAGGAACAGTCTGAAAAATGTTGACATCAAGAAACGAGCCGAGAGGAAGTGATGCATGCTTCTCTGTGTGTTATATATATAGAATGACACACTTTTGCTTTATGGCATTGTGCATTAAGAAAATGTTGCTAGTGACATCAGTGAACATTATAAGCCCTTTCTGGGCCTCACAGTAAGTATGAAAAATTAAATCCAACAAAGCCTTTACCTTGGCCAAATTGATTCATTTCTGGAATCGTGTACTTCAAGAAACAATTTAGGCATCTTTTTGATTACACAAGGTGAAAAACAAAGTTATTCTAGCTCAGAGCTAACCATGAATGAAGTTAATGTATGGCAAGCAATAATGCTGAAGAAGGAACTAGCAGTAGTACTATGTAAGCTTTCTCCTGCTCTATGAAGCTCACTCATTGGAAGCCATAAAATCTGGTTGGTATAACAGAAGTGTTTGTAATTAGAGTTAATAGAGTTAGTTGAGACCACAGGAGGGGGAAAGTAGCTTTGATCCCAGGTGGCCTCAGAGCAAGAAGGCTCACAGCAAGGGAGCACTCTGAATTGGAAAATATTAGAGGCATTTGCTGCAAAACTGAAAAGTCACTGCTGGAAAAGACCTAAGAATATAATTTATAAGCAGAACTAATTTAGTTTCCCATCTCTATCTGCTCAACTTTCTCCCCAGTTGCAACATTCAGAATAAGGATGATTTTGTTTCTGTGATTTATTTTTTACTAAAAATGCTAATTGGTTCTTACAGTTTACATTGTCTTGGTCAGGAAAGAAAAAGGTAAGATGAAGATATATCTACCAAATCATTCCTGAAGGGGAAGCAACATGTTCATTATTATTAATCATGTAACAGTATTGCTTCATAAGAGCTGAATTGTTCAATGTCATAGCTTTTAGGGTTTTCTGTTGTGACTGTTACTGAGTGGCCACTTTTGGAAAATCTATGACATAAATACCATACTTAGTGAATATCATACTGAGATTTCAACTCACTAAAAATAATATTTATAGACTGTCTATGGTGTGATCATTCTTTCCTGACAGATTTTTGGAACATTACCTAAGAGATTTGAAATTACTCATTACTTAAAGCCATTTGTGATTTACACCAATAAACTAAGTAATTATTTCAGCATATGCAGATGGAAATTGTGTTTGCAGGATGCATTTTTTTCATAAAAAAAATTTCAAACTGTATTTGCACTGACCTTTGTTTTCATCCTCCTACACTCAATAAATGAATGAGTTTAAAAGTTTGTCCCAAATTATTTGGGTAAAAAGAAAAATATTCAAAGGAAAGTACAAATTAAGTAAAAACATTAAAAGTGAGGACGGACTTTGTCTTTTGCTGAGGACTAAGGTCGGAATGGGAACTGCTGAGAGGGAGGGGCATGCTGTTATTCCAAATAACAAAATCTACAAAGAAAATCCATTTCTTAGTTCCAGCAGTTTGCTGATATCATTACTTGAATATTAAAGAAAAGGGATGGGATGTATATAAAAAAAAAAATGTTGCAATACTTCAGAGTGTCTCAGGTTCATAAAAGATTTTTAAAAAAAGAAGGTGACTTGTAGTCAGATATGAAGTTGTATGGGAGAAGACTAATAGCTATGATCTAATCACCCATTTCTGTGTGTATGAAAAGGAAAGCAGCGCGGCTGGGCTTTGAGGAGCTCTCAGATGGGAATGTGTTGAGGAAAGGATCCACAACAGTCTTGCAGAGGAGAGGCTGATGTTTTACAAGCAAAGAGACACATAAATGTTGGGGGAAAAAACCTCAGGATCTAGAGTCTGCAGATGAACCTGTGTGTGTAGACACTTACTAGGGGAAACAACCTAACCAGGAACAGACAATCATAGGAATGGCATGGGCATCTTTGGTAGCGGTTCAGTATCATAAATGATAGCAGAATAGACAGTCACTTGGCTTCACCAGCAACAAGTGTGGCTGCACAGTAAGTGGTCTATAAAGACACAGCAAAAAATGACTGTGCTGTGCGAAGGAAGCATTTAATACACTTAGTAGAACTAGTTGTAATTTATTTAATTAATCTAAAATATTGTTCAAAATTCCTAGTAAATAGCCAAAGCCCTACAAAGGAATAATAGTGATAATTTTCTGAGAACAGTTCAAGCAGAGTTTGAGCCTTGGAGGTACTTGGCACTTAAAGGGTGGATTACACATAACCAAATACAATCTTAGCTTCAGGAGGTGGAATGAAGGCAAAGGGAGTCTCAGTACAATTAAATATAGCATATTGGAGAAGCTTGTATAATTTTTTTACACAGACTATTGTCATTCTGTTCTCATGCTGATGACCTCAATATCCTGCATTAGCAATACTCATTTAAGTATAAATATTTCAGCTTTATATTGAGTGTCAGAAAGGCACAAGGAAAAGACAGCTAACAGGCTGACCTCAGATCTCTGCTAAATGCTCTGAGATCTGTGACATTACACTACTGCTGTCACACACATACAAAGAGATTTATGTGTCCATCCAGTCCTTTAACTGAATTTATTAAAGATGGTATTTCCGGCTTAGTGAAAGTGACTGCCAGCTCCATCCATTCCCACACTTGAGCAGCATTTGGCAAAGATAAAAAGGAATTTATCGTAAACTCTTTTTTAGGTTTTGTTTTCTGTGCACCTTTCACTCCCCCACCACTTATTTTTTCACCAAATATCAACATTCTTTACGGAAAACAGTCACTTCCTTTCTCTCTGATTAATATCAGCAGTGAGGGAAAGGGAGGAGGGGGATGGAAGGGAGTAAAGAAAGAACCACCCAGTGCACTACAGAAAACCTGAGAATGATCAATTAATCTTCTGTTTTCAATCTGTGAGCTGTACTGTCTTGAGCTCCATAGTGTTTTATTTGTACAAATAAAATAAACAAATTAGACCTCATTGACCATGCTGGAAAAAAAAGGTGGGGGAAAATTATCATCAGTAGACAGTTTAGCAATGACATGAAATCCTGGCAGTCATTAGATAAATTCCTGGGAAATCTGAGATTTTCCAAACATTTTCTTGTACCCGGTGTTCTGATTCCAGCACGTCCTATGTACTATGGGTTTGATTACAAATGAATCAAGGCTTGTCTTCTTCTTGGACCATGGCAAGTGCATTTTCAGCATTTAAAAAAGAGGGACCTTTACATGCTAAAGTCATTTGTGATTTATTGCCTTGTGGGCTCATCTGGATTTAGTTTTTGAGTCTGGCACCAATTCCTTAATTGCTTGGATCATTTCATTCTATTTCTCAGTTCTGAAGCTCCTCATCTGCAAAACCAGAGGAATGACAAACACACAAACACCCCAGAAGCCCTGACAGTAACTTACTGGAGCCCCTGGGAAAACAGTGGGGACTTAAACCACAGTCTGAGAGTGCAATGGTGTTACCCTGCAGGATCTTCCCAAATTCCCTTCCCTTCTACTCCAAGTCCTGGGACATCGTTAAGGAGGTAATGAGTGCAGACTCTGACACACTGAGGTGGGAACATTTTGCAGCTTCTTGCTGCTCCTGACTTTAGTCCAGAGTATAGAAAAGGGAATTCCACCATGTCACCACCTGCCTGTGATCTCCTCTCGAACAGTGCACCTGGCTTCATGTAATTACTTTCTACCTGATAATAATGCATATTTGTAGTACCTGCATTGAATGGAGATTATGGTTATAATGCAAAGTATAATTATTATTTTTCTTATATTTTAATAAGTTTTCATAGGTGATTATCCCACCAAAGAGGAAGTCGGGCAAAAATGACAGAGAGACTGCATGGATGAACAAGGAGCTCCTGGATCAACCTTCAGGGAAGGTTTACATTGGCTATTAGGAAAAATTTCTTTGCTGAAAGAGTGGTCAGACATTGGAACAGACTGCCCAGGGAAGGTGGGCATCACCCTGAAGGTGTTAAAAAACCATGTAGACCTGGCACTTCAGGACATCGTTTAGTAGGCAAGGTAGTGTTGGGTTGACAGTTGGAATTAATGATCTTAGAGGTCTTTTCCAACCATAATATTTCCATGATTCTATGAAAAAAACAAAAAGGAAGCCTACAGAGGGTGGAAGCAAGGGCAGGTAGCCTGGGAAGATCACAGAGAGGTTGTCCGAGTGGCCAGGCATCGGGTAAGGAAGGCTAAAGCTCTGATGATAGAATTAAATCTGGCCAGAGATGTCAAGGGCAACAAGAAAAGCTTTTTTAGGTAAGTTGGGGACAAAAGGAAGACCAGGGAGAATGTGGGTCCTCTCCGGGAGGAAACAGGAGACCTGATTACCCAGGACATGGAGAAGACTGAGGTACTCAATGACTTTTTTGCCTCAGTCTTCACCACTGACTGCTCTAGCCACATTGACCAAGTCTCAGAAGGTATAAGCAGGGACTGGGAGAATGAAGAACTGCCCACTGAGCAGAAGAGCAGATTCAGGAACGTCTAAGGAACCTGAAGGAGCACAAGTCCATGGGGCCTGATGAGATGCATCTACGGGTCCTGAGGGAACTAGCAAATGAAGTTTCCAAGCCACTGTCCATCATAGTTTAGAAACTGTGGCAGTCTGGTGAGGTTCCCACTGACTGGAAAAGGGGAAACATAACCCACATTTTTAAAAAAGGAAAAGGGTCTTTAAAACAGACCCAGTGAACTATGGCCAGTCAGTCTCACCTCTGTGCCTGGCACGGGCATGGAGCAGATTATCCTGGAAACCATGCTAAGGCACATGAAAATAAGGTGGGGATTGGTGACAGCCAGCATGGCTTCACTAAGGGCAGATCATACCTGATCAATTTGGTGGCCTTCTATGACAGGGTTGCAGCATCGGTGGACAAGGGACAACAAACTGACGTCATCCACCTGGACTTGTGCAAAGCATTTGACACTGTCCCGCATGACATCCTTGTCTCTTCACTGGAGAGACATGGATTTGATGGACAGACCACTTGGTGAATAAGGAATTGTCTGGATGGCCACACTCAAAGAGTTGTGGTCAACGGTTCAATTTCCAAGTGGAGACCAGTGATGAGTGGCGTTCCTCAGGGGTCAGTATATGGACTGGCCCTGTTCAACATCTTTGTCAATTATGTGGACAGTAGGATAGAGTGCACCCTCAGCAAGTCCACCGATGACACCAAGCTGTCGGGTGCAGTCGACATGCTGGAGGGAAGGGATGCCACCCGGAGGGACCTGGACAGCCTAGAGAGGTTGGCCTGTGCAAACTTCATGAAGTTCAACAGGGCCAAGTGCAAGGTCCTGCACATGGCTTGGGGCAATCCCAAGCACAAATACAGGCTGGGCAGAGAATGGATTGAGAGCAGCCCTGAGGAGAAGAACTTGGGAGTGCTGGTGGACAAGAAGCTCAACATGAGCCGACTATGCGCCCTTGCAGCCCAGAAGGCCAACGGCATACTGGGCTGCATCAAGAGGAGCGTGGCCAGCAGGTCGAGGGAGGTGATTCTGCCCCTCTGCTCTGCCCTGGTGAGACCCCACCTGGAGTACTGTGTCCAGTTCTGGAGCCCCCAACATAAGAAGGACATGGACCAGTTGGAGAGGGTCCAGAGGAGGGCCACAAAAATGATAAGAGGGCTGGAGCACCTTTCCTATGAGGACAGGCTGAGAGAGTTGGGGGCTGTTCAGCCTGGAGAAGAGAAGGCTTGAGGGAGACCTGATAGCAGCCTTCCAGTACCTCAAGGGGGCCTACAAGAAAGATGGGGAGAGGCTGTTCAGTAGGGCCTTTTGTGATAAGACAAGGGGTAATGATTTTAAAATATAAGGAAGCAGATTCAGATTGGATATAAGGAAAAAAGTTACAATGAGGGTAGTAGAACACTGGAACAGGTTGCCCAGAGAGGTGGTGGATGCCCCATCCCTGGAAACATTCAAGGCCAGGTTGGATGGGGCTCTGAACAACCTGATCTGGTTGGAGATGTTCCTGCTCCTTGCAGGGGTGTTGGACTAGATGACCTTTAATAGTCCCTTCCAATCCAAACTATTCTATGATTATATGATTCTATGATTATAAACTAGCTTGTAAATTAAAATAAATGCAATTCATTTCATCTCATTTGAATAAGAAACAGAAACAGATGCTGAGATGCTTCTCTGGCTTGCCATTAAATGAAAAAAATATTCTTCCGGCAGAAGGCACACTGCTACTTATTTATTTTCCAAGGAAGATACGAAGGCAGTGAACAATGCAGGACACAACTCTTCTTGCACAAGAGAATTTACCGGTATGTGCTTGGCCAGACCAGAAACAGACTCACACTTCTACCTTATGACCTGTTGGATTTGATTGCTTTTGTGTCTTCCAGCCTCAACCATTCTATGTGTCTGTGAAAATGGTAGCAGAAATGAGAGCAGATAAAATGCCTTGAATTGGCTGAGAAAAGACACTAGTACTTGTCCTCCAGTATCATCTTGAATTTTCATAATTTTTAAAATTATTTTTTTCAATACTTTAAGTACTCAGCACCAAAGCACATGGAACATTTTCCCACTGGCTTGGAAAATCTGAGGAATATGATGGCATCTTTAGCAGGAAAAAGATCAATGGCACAACCACAGAAAAGTAGACAATGACACTAGCTTACAGATGGCATAACCTACATACAGATGGTTGTTCTGGTATCTTTGATAGAAACAAAACATCCTAATTTCTCTCACTCATGAAACAGTGTTTATTCTTGAGTAACATTTCCTGTGATCACACTTTCAAGTATAAATATTATTTTGTATGCTGATAGTGGGCAGAAGAAAAAATTCCTTCTATTCTGGAAGATAAGAAAATAAGCAAACACAACTCTTCTAATAGTTTTTTTCTTTCCATGTCCTGGATTTGAAAGAATGTAGCAGATGCTTTCTCTCAGTTACTCTTTATCAAGAATATTACATACAGATGTACTTCGGAAAGTTTATTTTTCTTTCAATTAGAAACAAAAAAATGTTCCATGGGATGGGGAACACCTCTTTAAAAGGTTGATGCGCCAATATTTTAGTGGTCATGGGGAAATTTTAATATATGAATTTGTAGCTAGGAAAGAAAAAAAAACCTAGCCGATATATTATTTGTCTGAATAAGTGCAGAAAAATTCAGAAGTTATTTTCACAGCTTTAAACATAGTGAGAATCTCTGTTGACATAATCCACCTGATTCTAGATTGTTTACTTCTACCTGTCTTGCGTTCATTTGCCTGGGCAAGATACCATTGATGTCTCTGGTGAATTCCTCTAAGGTTAAGATTATCCTCATAATCTTAATTTTCCCAGATATGTCCTCCGTTTCCATTACAGAACATTATCTGGATGGTATTTGATGTTCTTGAATATTTGTACATGTCTTTGGCTTGTCCAGACCAGCAGAAGATGCCAGGGAGCGGGAAATGACAGATGTCCCCACTGCAACCTTGCTGCCAGAGCGGGAGCAAGGAACAGGGCTTCTCAAGAAGTACTGCACTTGCTGTAAGGAAAGTATCAGAGAGGCTGTACATATCCCTGGCTAACTGTACAGCACCCACACGAGATGCCAGTGCTTCTTCAAAACATCACATGTATGCACATCCAAGTATGCACATTCATTTCTGTCTGGCATGTCTTAGGTAGCTATGTCTCAGATGCCAAGGCAATGTATCTCAAGTAAAAGCAACTGAACAGTAGGGACATTAAATGACCTGTCAACACTCTAAAGAAAATGCATGATAGGGTCAGATGTAGATGATACTCAACTTCTCGCTTGCGACAGATCACTCCTTGACTGCACAGCAGTCACTCACCTGAGTGCTGTGGTCATTGTGTCCTCTGTGGTCGAGGCAGACATCTGTCTCACACATTCTTCATTTCACATGCTGTTGCAAACTTTTAGTACACAGATATTTGATGACTGTTTCTACTAATTCTTAAAAGGCACAAATTTGTGTCAGCTTGTATTTAGAGAGGCTCTCCAGTCACAGAAAAGAATTGACCCCTTTTGGATTCTGCATGAATAAAAGGAAGTGCATTTACTATTATAACAAGGAAATGACCGTTTTCTAGTATGACACGAAAAAAAAAAATTTTCCTTTGAAGACTATTTTAGAATGCACAAGTCCCAGGATGTTCTGGTGGCCTCCTTCATATGTGAAAACATCTGAGTGTAGTAACTAAGTATTCTTCTTCAAGGAGTATATGTACCACTTCAAGGAAAAAATGTATTTTAAACATGCTCCAAAGAGGGAAAGATCATTTGACTGAAATACGATCTTTTTACTGAAAAGTAATCTTGTATTTTAATACGAGAAACTAGTGCTTGATATTCCTTCTCACTACTCCTTTCTTACTTCAAGGATGTAAAACTGAATGTACTTATGACTAGTTCCTCTCTCCCCCCTCATCCCCTAACATGCATTCACAATACAACTCATTCAGTGAAAAGCCTTGAACTTACTTTTTTTTTAAAAAAAAAAAACCAAAAAACAAGGAAAGCAGAAAAAGCAAAGCAAAGCAAAGCATTGAATTCTCATCTCTCATCACACACTAGGAGGTAAATCCTGTCTCCACGCTGGCCAGCCTGCCCTGAACTTTAGTAGATAATTCTGGTAGTGGCACTTCGCACAGACTCACTTCCCTGTGCAAAAAGAGTAGCTGCTTTTTATGCAGCTTGGCAAAATTTATTGAGAGAGCACGAGGGGAGAGCAAACCGCAGTTTTCATTAGCTCCCACCTTATGGCAGCCCAGGCCCATTCAGAGCTCTGTTAAGTCAACTGGAGATCTTTTGATATCAGAGAGCTTTGAATTGAAGTGCTTAGACAGAAACTGTACTTCGAATAAAAAAAAGAGATGGAGAGGAAGGATGAAAATAATTACTCTGGAAAAATGTACCACTTGTTCTATGACATTTTCACTGTACTTTCTCAAGAGTTTGAAGTGAGCAGCTTGTTTTGTGCTCATTGTTTTGGTCAGCCTAGGCTCTTGCACTGAGAAACTGCAGGAACTAAATTTCAGGGAACTCTCAAAGTCATAATTTTATTAATTGCTTTAACGTGTGTTTCTTTTACATGTCTGAAAGTAAATGCAATTGAAAGTTGCGGTTAATGTGGCATTCTTGAAAATAAATGTGACTAACACTGAGGACAAAATGTCAGCGTGGAATATAGTGTGAAGGAGAAGCAGTTATACAAACAATAATTCTTTTAGACTGATTTACACATTTTTGAAAATGTGTGAAAAATGGTTACTACAAGGATACTTTGAAAGAAAATTTTAGTGTTTATTGGATGGATATAACACCCTTTAAAATACATGCTATAAATGTTTTGATGTTGTGAAGTTAACAGAGAAAAAAAATCACGGAGTTCTACAGAACTTAAACCACTCCTATAAAAAGTACTTTAAAAACTACATGGGAACTGACTTTCATCTATGTTTCACATGCAGATGATTTCTTAAAATACAATATAGCCAAGAATAAACTAGGACTTATCAGAGAATGCTGAGCCTAGAAAATACATATTACGGTCATTAAGGATAATTCATATTTATCATATATACATGCTTTATGGAAACATTTTTTACTTGCTTTGTTACTCGTTCCCTCTGCTGTTTTCTTGGATTTTTTCTGTCTCTCTGTGCTTTTTCACAGACAGAAAATAATTAAGGAAAACTTCTTTCTTTTCTGATCTGTTCTCTAGTGAGAATTGTGGGTTGGTGAGTAGATACAAGCTTAAGAAACAAAGCAAAAGATTGCCTAACAACAGCATGCTTTCTTTAGAAAAATCTGTGCTTCCTGATTTGTCTGCATCAGAAATGTTGCAAAATAAGTCTTTTTTCTTTTTTTTTCTGATACTACACTATTTTTTGCTTTCTAACTACTGTATCCCAGTCACTTCCTCAAACAGGGTAAAGAATACACATTATAGAGTTTTGTATTAACACATGAAATCACCTTTAATATTTGAAAAAAGCAGCTTCTGCACAGAGAATTAAATCCAATTCTGAATAAATATTCAAGCAATAGTTCAGATATTAATAGAAGAGTGGAAGTGTCACTGACTTGAAACTCAGCAGACATGTGAATAAATTGTAACATGCAGAGACAGAAGAAATAACAGAATTCCTTATGAACAGGGACTGCCTTGTTTGTATAGCAGTCAGCGTAGTCTAGTATCACTTTTACAGGGACTTTTAAGCTCTTCAGCAACATGAGGGAGAATAATGAAAAGAACAACAAGGAGTATAATGTGGGCTTACTAAACTCAACAGTACCATGCAGCGATATTCAGCAGTGTTCATTCTTCTTTCAAATGGCAGCACTTAGTAAATAAGGATGCAAGCTCCTCCTTCCTACTAAAAATAGGAGAGATGAACTCTGCAAATAATTGAGAATAAGAATGTTAATATACTGTGGGATTGTTTGGCCGTTAAATCATGAAAACACATCTCTGACATACAGAGAGTTGTTATTAAATAAAAGAGGGGCGGCATCTCAGCAGCAGGCTCTGCTGTTTGCCATCCAGGCAACGTGACTGCTGTCTGCAGGAACAGCCAGGCGTTTCAGGTCCCAGCCCCAGCCCCCTCCCCGGGCGGGAGGCAGGCACATAGCCAGCATATCCCCAGTCTGCGGTGAACTGCCTTCAGCTGATAGCACACAGGCAGCATGGCTGGAGAACTTCAGGAACTGCATTGTCTGCAAATGGGCCCCACTTTTTCAGTTCTTCACGTTGGGTCCCTCTGCAGAAACTATACGGAAGCACTGTGCCCATATAAGTATCCTTTCAGAGTGTATGGATTCCTGAGTACAGCCCCAGTGAAGGGCTCACAAATGAGTCTGTTTCGTTAAGATTAACCAAACAAGTAAGAGATCTTGTTTTTCATTATGGTGAGCAGTTCTTTATTCTGCTTTTCAGGGTGCAATTCCACGCCTTCTAAGAGGTACCCATCCTGCCTCCTCTCACACTGCTGCTTCTCTGTTCTTGGTAAAAACATCCCTCTGCCTCCCTGGCATTAACAGGTGAATATTTTTCAAGGGTTAAACCTAACTGAGCTACTGAAAAAATAAAATTTAAAAAAAAAAAAAAAGAAAGAAAGGGAGTGGGATCATTTTCTGCTGACTGTGCTTGGTGGGTCAGCTCACCATGTGGTCAGCTGGGACCAGAGCTGGTACGAGGGCATGCAGCCAAGGGCCTTGGTTTGGAGTGGGAATGCTGTCTTGGTGGCACAACCTGTCAGCTGTGATGTGAAACTGCACCTTGGCCTTAATGCAGCTACTTGGTAAATTGTGCAGCAGTATGAGACAAGGAGGTAGAACTTGCCTTTCAGAAACTAAAGGGTTTGCCTTTAAGGAAATTTACAATGCCTGCTACTTGGCATTAAAGAAGAAATGCAAACTCATGTAGCTCTGAATTTTTCCAGTACTATGGTTCACTGAGTCATTTTGGAGTCAATTATTTTTTTTTTGTACAATAACAGCGTACCACTCACAATTGCTAAAGTAGCTTTAGTGTGCTCTTCTTCCATTAGATGATATATCACTGCTTGGAAAACAGCAGATATGTACAGTTCATAAATGCTATAAAACTAAGAAAAGTCACACAAATATTGCAGCATTTTCTAGCAATTACAGAGCAATAATAGAGAAGATTTGATACTCTATATTTTCATGTGAAGAAGTGTAAAGAGTTATCATTACTCAGAGCACTAAAGAAATGTGAATGTGCTCAGTCTGTACTAGTTAGCTTGATTTTTGCATCTTTCCTATTTCTTGGGAACTGCTGCTAGTTAGGATATTCAAGGGATTTAGTTAATCAGAAGGAAGTTTGCTTTGCACAGATGAAAATGCAGGTAACCTCTAATTATATCAATGCAAAAAACTTTAGTCTTGTACAGCACTATTCCCAAGATCATTGTTAACATCTGGAAATGTGATGGAACAATAAGGAAAGCTGCACCTTTAAATAAAGGCTGAAAGGAGACAGGGATCTGTTTACGCTGGAGCAGGAATCTAACAGAGAAGTGTAGGATGTAGTTGTACTACATTTTAAGATTTATTTCTGATACTACAGCTCATAAAAAAAAAAACCAAACATTTAGGACAGGAAACTATCTTGCCCCAAACTCTATGCTTTGATCCAGTTGTGAACTTTACAGCAAGATTAAAACCAAAGCTCTATGTGCATCCAAATTCAACAATTCAAAATCTGGGTCTGCAGTCCAGTTTTTCAGTTTGATTACTTAGATTCAAGCCATCTTTTTAAAGAATGTTTGAAACAGATCAACATGAACCAAACCCTAAAACCTGTGCTTAGATGCAAGTTTTTTAAGAGTTTATACTTGGTATAAACTTTTGCCTCTTTTCTCCCCATGTTTATTGGCAAGGACAAGCTTATTTGATTTCTGCAAATGAGGGTTCATTCATAGCTTGTGTCTACAACACATAGTATTTCAAGGCAGTCTCCCACCTATACGTTAGACTGACCTGGGAGTGATTATAGCTTCCAGGTTTAGAGAAAATGACGTGCACTCAACCTAATGTAGGTAAACCTACAAAAGCCTTTAATCATTTTTTATGGAAATCACTGCACAGTCCCGAAGGAGAACATTTCTTGAAGTCTGAATGAATGCCATTAGGCAAAAAGACGTTGCAAAAGCTATCATATTTTTAGTAAAATAAAAAAATAATACTATTATGCAGTTACTGAAAAGAATTCTAGTGTGTAGGACCATGGTGAAATGAAAAAAACACTCATCTTAACTTGAATTTAAACACTGCCAAACAGTACCTCACAACTAATTTATCCTATGCTTCACTCACAACCAGTTAGCATCTCCTTTGTGCCTCATCACAGCACATGCCTCATTTGTATTTCCATCCACCTCGCTGAGAAAGGCATGCCTCACAGGTTGAGACGCAACACTATAAAATAAGTGCACTCTTTACTTACGCTTAGCTTGGCTGTTTCTGTTCTTCTTGGCCATATCAGAATTCTCTGGTTTAGATTAATTTCCCTAGTTACACATAGTATATTGTAATTAAGTGTTTTAAAATTTTTGGACTGAGAGTGAAATAAGAAAATGACCTATATCCCCCGTTCCAAATGTGTGGGTGGTGCAGGAAAAAAATATCTCTATTTTCACTGGGACATACTTTGCCTTGCCCCAGACCCCTTTCTAATCAGCTTGTAAATGATTGTTGTACGCAGGCAGCTGCAGTATGTTCACTAAGCAAAGACATGTTAGAAGCTGGCATGGTGAGGAGATATAATGGCCTGAATGAATGGTCTAAAACTGGACTGAGTAAGATGTTTCTACTTCTTTACTTCTAGAACAGCCTTTTCCTGTAAGGAAGCACCTTTTGTGTATTGGTAACCCTGCAAAACTAGGCAGAAGTCCAGGACTAGACAAAAGGACTAGAGTGCTGAGAGACAGTATAAAAAGAAAATGTTAGCCAAAGAAAGCTAGGGTCCCCCTGTAGTCTATACAAGCAGAAAGATTCCTCATGGGAGGAACGCTGAAGTCAATCTCTTGGTCTGAAAGGCTGTGGAAGAACCTATCTCCAGCTATTGGCTACAGAGGGAGCCTGAGAAAACTACCTTCACTATCTTTTGGAAGTTGCCTTGAATTAATATTGGAATACATCCTGTTTACTTACTTTTTAGGCTCTTCTGAGTGGACTGCTGAACCATGCACTAGTGTGCTGGTTTCCTGTATTGTGTTTGGGAGTATGTTGAGTGAGCTATGAAAAACAGCAGGGAGCTAGCTCCTCTAAAAATAGTGCTGGATATTTGTAGTAAATTCCTTTTATAAAGGAGTGCAAGTTCTGATAGGAGCACCCTATAAGCCAGCCTCTACTCCAAAATACTTTATATATCTTATATTGAAAAGCCCTTAGTAAACCTCACCTTGGCTTTAATGGAGCTGGAAGATGAAATTTTTCTTTCTTCCAATAAAATTCTTCTAATTATTCAACTAGGGTGTCCTACTTCAACTTGTGCTCTTTATTCCTGCCCTAATTACTTCAGAATTATTTTCTGCACAGTGTAGGAACTTTAAAATGTCTTTATATTCTGATATCAAGCCAGAATAATCTAGCAGATGCATAATCATTTGGAATATAGAAGATGTAAATTCTCAAGTGCAGAAGAGAAAATTTAACCTGGATTTTTCAAATCCATGGGAGACCGAGCTGACCACTAGATTATTATATAAATGTACGAAGAAGTAGAACTGCAAAGTGTTTCTTTCTCTGCACTTGTTTAAAAAGAAAGTGCCATCACAATAACATTTTTTCAGGATCCTGTTCCTACAGATCCACATTAAATGTATATTGACAGTATGTTCTGACTCTGTGAAAAGGTTTTCAAGACTGCCTGAAGAATGACTCTGCTTTGTCAGTTAGTGGAAACAACAATTCATCGAAGAAATGTGCAGCTCTGGTGGGACTGGATTGGATTAAAACCATAATGAATTTTTGGAAAGCATCCTTGGATAATGCATTTTGGAAGGCCAAAGGAAAATTAGGATTATCTAGAGACTTCCAATTCTCACTAATTTACTTTAACCACATAAACATTCCTCCTTAACGCTCATAATGAATTGTTCCAAATTAAAGAGGTCATTTCACCTTTGAGATTGGCTGTGATTAAAAAAACAAAACAAAACACTTAACCAGTCTATGCATCTAGATGTTGTAGTGAAATACCCATGAGTATTTGTGGAATTCATGCATTATTCAAAATGTATTGGGTAGGGATTTGACTAAAAGGAAAAAAAGAAAACTAGAAATAAAAGTGAGTGATGGACAAAAGATTATTACTAGATTATTAACATCAATGACTAAAAAATAACAATCATTTTACAGTAGGAGTGAAAAAACTCTACACACAGCCAGTCTTGGTCTCACTGGAATACAGTGTCTCTAAGAGCTAAGGTTACCATATGTCTAGGCTTCCCTTGACACATCCTTTTTTTTTCCACACAAAAAACTGGGAAGAAAAGTAGAATTGTGTCATTTCTAGATGAACTGAACTTAACATACATGCTGGAACTCATATTTCCTGGACACAAACACATACGCAGCATATTCAGATGTTACAGAAACATGGCAACTGTATTATGACAGACAAAACTGAAATTAGGATTCAACAGAATATTGAGACACAGCCTTGCCACCTTTGCCCCTTGCTTTCAGAAGCAGCAGTAACATTGGCTGAAGTATCACTTTCTCCTTCAACTTTCCCAGTAAGACCTCTGAGATACTGAAGGATAAATGGGATGTCATTCTTCATTTTTAATCAGCTCCCTACCATCTGTGGATACTTACACTTTGTTTTTTATTTTAAAGACAAAAGTGTGAAACCTCAGAAACAGATAGGAACACCCTGAAGAAATGAGATAGATGAACGCAAACATCTACACACGCATGTACAGTCATTTTTAAAAAAGAGATATGCCAAGGACACATAAAGTGTATCTTATGGGATATTTTGGTCTAGATGTGGCAGGGTGCAGGACTTCCACACTTTAAAAGAACAGTGGGGCATGCAGTTAGAACCATCTTGTCTGGGTAGAGAAATCACAGCTGACCTGGGAAAGCCCTGCCTTAGCCTTCTAAGGGCTCATGAAAGAAATCCTGAGATCCCTCCCAACTAAGTCATCAGGTCTTGCAAATGCTAGACATGCTGAAAGCATGACTTTTTCAGAGGCTCCAGGTAGGCAAATAAACACCTCAAATGGGTCTCTTCCCATCCAAATTTAGACACCTGCAGTGCAGAAACTCTAGGTGATGGAGAGGAATAAGCACTTCTGAGATTGTGAGCACCACATCTGCCTGGCCTATACTCGAAGGCCAACTGTATGTCCGTTGGAAAAAGGGCCATAACTGCTTCAGGGAAGATATGTCTCCTCATAGCTGTGAAGAAGATGCAACACAATAGGTAAGAATAAATATCAAAGAAAATTCCTGCCTGCAGTTGGATAGAGAAAGAAGGCAAGGTAAATTCAATATGTAAGAACTAAACTGCATTCAGAAAAGAAAGCAAATAAAACAAATAAATCACAAAAGGAAGACAAGAGATTGAAAGGGAAGGCTAAATTGCTAAGGTGGCTGTCCAGAACCTATCCACAAATTAGTCCTGAGTGAGCAGGGGCAGCCTCAGTCAGTTTATGTCAGGTAGGGACAGGACATGATAGTGATCCTGTGGATACTGCTAAAATGGAGAAGTCTCCAACTCAGAGAAGCAGCCATATGCTTATGGTATGAATGTACATATGGACAGTTTCTTGAAAGAAACCGAAGCATTTCTTAGCAGACAAGATCTCTGATGCATCCAGTCTGGCATCTTGCCTCTGGCAATAAGTCAGACTCAACATTTCAAAAACAGCTTCCAAAATCCTATAGTGTACCTAACCATTTATGTAATGTGAAATATAAGTAAGTAAGAGGCAAATTCCTTTGTGATCTTTTTGTCAACCATACATCCTGGATCATTAGATTTTTATTGCCCTTATTTTAGCATGAATAACCACTAATGTTGTTACTGGCAATAAAATTAGTCCACACTTAAAAAAATCAGCTATTGCAGTTAACTCCGACCAAATGGTGCCTACAGTCCAATAATAGAGTGCACCCTCAGCAAGTTCGATGATGACACCAAGCTGTGTGGTGCCGTCGACACGCTGGAGGGAAGGGATGCCATCCAGAGGGACCCGGACAGGCTGGAGAGGTGGGCCCGTGTCAACCTCATGCAGTTCAACCAGGCCAAGTGCAAGGTCTTGCACCTGGGTCGTGGCAATCCC
>JAAGAY010142532.1:0-30415 GCA_011801015.1 Ardeotis arabs
TTCTTTTAAAATAAGTGTTTTCTCTTTTTTTTTTTTTTTGTTCTTGTTTTGAACCACAGGGCCAGTGTTCTCAGGTGATTTTTATCCTAGAGTGAAGGTGTAATCCAGCCAGTACTGTGTGACTAACCCACCACACCTGCCAGTCCTGTCACAGGACAGGAAAGGGTTTCATACGGACCGGCACGGGCCAAATGCTGAGCCGGTGTCTCATGTAATGACCAGGGGACAGGGATGAGATGGGAGCAAGGAAACCCTTATGCTGCATAACACCAGCACTCATTAGCGCAGGAAGAAAGTTTTCGGCCTTCCTTCCCTTGCTCATCATCTTACCTTGTAGGAGAGGAACTCCTGAGCGCCAAGCTGTGCGGGACGGGTGTCCTGAGCAGCTCTGTTAACAGGTCACGCTTTCTGGAGCATTGCATTGCCAAATCTGGCACTGAGGACAGAGCGAGCTGCGTGGCCGCGCAGGGAGAAAGCCATGCTTTTCTTTTTAAACCGCAGAGAAAGCGGTGCCTAAGCGTTCCAGAAATAAACACCCAGTATCAGAGACGTAGTGCAGCTGACACGCGTGAGCAGATGTGACAACCAGCGGTGAAACCGAAGGGGTCCCACGAGGCCAGTCACAGCTACCGCACACTGGGAACGCCATGCTGCAGGGGGGAGGACGCGGCAGGAGCGGGACTGGGCTCTGGTTTTAGGCCAGAGGAGGTTGCCGAGGGCCAGGCCGTGGCCTGCGTGGGATGTTATTTATTCCTCCTGCCCACACACCGCAGGGAAGGCTTTCATTTCGTGGTGGGGCTCTTCCCTCTCCCCAGTGCAGCACCTTCCTTTTCTACCACAAGCTGTGAGTTGACTGCCTGATTTTGTGAAGGAGGCAAGTTGTCTTTTGTAGTTTCCATTAAATAAAATACGAGCTTGTCTGCACGTTCTCAGGGTGCTCCTTGAAGAGCCCAGCCAAAAGGCGATGCCCACACAGGTCCTTGCAGGCAGCCGGGGTGCGTCTGCTCTGCCTTTCCTCCCACCCCTTTGCCCCATCTCAAGCATCTTCACCAGCTGCATTAAGCAGGGGAAATGGCAGCAGGAAGACTCTCCATGCAGTAATTAACGTGCTGTAACTTTACACCACAACCACCATACCTCACGTTTTTTCCCCCAGCTTTGAGCCTGTGCACGTAGTTTCTTGCCCGTAAGCCGGATGACACGTTAAGAACCACGAACACAGCTGCCTGTCAAAACCTCTGCACATCGAGATGACCAGCGTTCCAAAGTATTCATGAACAGGGTTACTGGGACAGGAACAGTGAATCTGGAGCCTGCCCGCTCTCCCAGGACACGCTGCCGCGCTCTGGCAGCACAGGTCCCGTCTGCACACCGGTTCCAGTGCTGCAGTTACCATAACGGAGCCGTCTGTGGCTCGGCCTCAGCAGGGCAGAAGTGCCGCTTACCTCCGCGCTCCAGAGCTCCTTGCCCTGCAGAACAAGCTGCGAGCTACAGGAAGAAGCTGCTGTCGCAACAGAACCATTCTGGTGAATGGGAAGAGCATTTCTGAGAGCGAGAGCTGCACAAATTCCCTTCTTGCCGGCAGAGCGGAGGCAGGCTGGCAATATCCTTCCTCTCGCTGCCTGGACGAGCAGAGTAACGCGACCCACACACCGCACATCCAGGTGCCAGCAGCAACACAACAAGCACTTTGCCCAGCTGAGTTTCAGAGACGACTCTCTCCCCTCCGTGCCCACTTGTTTGGATTGTGCGCAGCCTGCACGCTGCAGACACAAGTTTATTCCACCTGCAGCTAAACTCACCACTGTGGATCCTGTAACCGATGTGCTGCGCACCAGTTACTGGCGAGAACGTGCCAGGTTCAGGCGGCACAGCGCGTGCTGACACAGATCTGATGTGTTTAGGGCTAGGTTTGTGAGGACTGCTCTTTGGGGGGATATTCAGCCGTTGTCAAACTCCAGAGAACATTCACAGAGCAATTCCAGAGAGCCCTTCCAGTGCCTCGCCCTGACCTGCTAAGGCAGGCCGCCCCCTCCTCTCTCTGGGCAGGAGCGGAGCGCAGCACAGCTCCCCATCCCGGGGAGAGAATGAGGGTGGGTTTGTGTCAGCAACGGCCAGATCCCTCCCCCTGCGGAGTCTCGGCCCAGGTGAGGCAAACGCAGGCTGCTTTTGCTGCTGCCTTACTTCAGGCCAGGTTTCCAGATGCCTGAAGCCAACACCACCTTGTAAACGTAGCTGCACTCACGTCTGAAATCCCCTACGGTTAGCACCCACGGGAACTGTGCTGTCCTTCAAGGAGTTTCCTGGCAGACACTGCTGCTGCACACAGACGCTCAGGTGCTGAATCAGAACCAAAACACAAACCAAACGTTAGATCACCTACAGAAACAGTGAAGCAGTTCCCAGTCACCCCCAGCCGCTGCCACATCTCCCGGTCATAAGCCACCGCCGCAAGGACACGTCTCACAGCTTGAGCAAGTCACCCAGGAGCCGTCACGGGTCGGCATGACGCTGCTGTGGCACGGAGCAGCATTCACCAGAGCGTTTCGGATAACAAACCTGACCTGGTATCGCTCCTTACGGCGGGTGTGTGATGGCCTAGGAGAGCTCATTTACACAGCCACACAAATAAAGAAACTTCCGTGCTCAGAGAATTGATCAAGACAAAAGCAAGCTGCAGGGGGAAGAGCAATACAACGGTTGTTCGACCATACTACAGGTTTCTGACAAAATCTGCTGGCAAGTGAAAGAAACACGCAGAGGCAATTCACAGCAACCAGCGCCGGGATCACAGACCTGTCAGAGCACCCAGCAGGCGACCTCGAGACATCGCCGACACCAAGCACCTCCAGACACGTATAAAGCCTTTACGGCTCATTTGAGGGATTGCCTCTGTGTGGTTTTTTTTTTTTTATTTGCTAATTGGCTTTAGTGTTTTAAATTCAATTTGAAGAGTACTTACAGTTTAATTCTTTTAAGAATGCAGAAAAGTGCACTGCCATCAAGTGCTGCATTAACTCCTGGCAGGTCTCAGCAGCTCCCTCTCCTCTTCCTCAGCAGGGCATGCAACGTGAATCCCACTGGTGACCAAGCTATGGTCACGGCACACAGAACTTAATAAAATCTTCTGAGCAATTTGGAAAAAAGACAAGAAAGCTTTTTATTCCCAGTTCACCTATCCAGAGGGGAATCTAACTCAACAACAGCTCCAAACCGGATTAAAGCTTTGCCAAAGGAGTTGGACTGGTTTGCCTCAAAAGAGAGCGCAGACAAGTTTAAAACAGCCGCCAAAGCAGCAGCAAAGGGGGTTTCATGGCTCAGCTCAGCCTGATGGTCACCCACGGCATCAGCTTGCTCCTGTTCAGTGCAGGGGACAACCGAGACGAGGACAGAGCCATCAGGAGTGAATCCCAGCTCCGAACCCACGGCCCCCGACAGCCAGACAGCGCAGCCGGACGGCGGCTCCTCGCCTGGTCCCACTCCCACCGCGGTGCTTCGCCCCCGCCTGCCACAGCAGTGGGGCCAGGCAGGGACAAGCGCGCTCGTCACAGGGTTTAGTCCCTGCTGCCTGCAGGTGACAGGGGTCTCCAGAACCTCCCCGTGTGCCCAGTGTGGTAGTTTTAGCCACATACCTGTCACTCGCTGAGATTTATTTCCAAGTCCTAATTTATGCCAGGGGCATCCAGAGGTTTCGGTGACCGTCACATACCCTGCCAGCGCCTCTACATCGTCCTCCCCTCAACAAACTCTGGGGTGGCGATGGAGACCTGGGGGGAGCCTCCTGCCACACCTCCCGCTGTTCGCAGCCAGATCTCGTCCCGCTCAGCCAGCGCAGGGCAGGGGTACGGGGCGCGAGGTTCCTCCAACCTGCCAAGGGCTGGCTTGCTGCGGGTGCGGCACCGCAGCCCCACGGCACGGGGCAGGCAGCAGCTCCGAGAAGGGCAGGGAGGCTGCTGGCAGCAGCGGCCCCAGCTGTACCGGGGTGCGCAGGGGACATCGCGTTAAACACAGACACACAGGGCAAGGGAGCCAACAGAGGGAAACTGGAACAACAGCGAGGGTTGTGAATCCGGACACAGCACGTCGTTGTTCCAGTGAGCACAACTAGCATACAAAAGGTGTTTTTAACAGAAGTTTGTTAAACAAGTCAGTTTTGTTTTTATTAAACCCAACTTTGGTACAAGCAGGTAATTCCTGAGATTCATTTACACGGTTGTTTTAAAATGAAGATCAACAGGGGCCTCTCTCTGTTCCTGTGTGAACTTAAGACTCGGGCAGAGACACCACACTTTTTTTTTTTTTCTTCTTTTCTTTAAACAAGTGTTGTATAAGAGGAAATCAGTCTATTACAAACAGAACTCACAACCAGGAACACTGAGTCTCCAGCTTTAAATTGCTTCCTCTCCATAAACATAAAACATTTTGTTGTCCTCTAAAACGGTTCCATTCCCCACCACCCATCCCAGTAGGACTGGCCAGGCAGGGTTACCGGTTCCCGAGGCAGTGAGTGGGGAGGCGGGCAGGGGGCTCAGGGAAGGGGTTAGGGTGTGAGGCACGCGTGTGCGGCCCTAGGAAAACCAAACAAATGAAGGTGGGGGGACTTTGGTTACAAAACCCGTAAGTCTACAGAAGAAAGCCACGTGGAAGAGTTACTGCTCAGAAACGCGAGAATCCGGCGGGAAGGTTAAGGATGTTAGGAGGTTCTGCAGTTACACCCAAAGCCGGACCGAGGAGGGGACACAGGGTCACCCCGTCGCAGCGGCAGCTCAGCAGCACGCCCGGAGCTCCCCTGGCGCTAACCCAGCTCTGTCCCGCGTCCCTCGGGTCCGGCCAGGGTTAACCGCTTCGGACGGGCTCTCGCCCAGAGATTAGCGCTTTGGTTTTAGTGCAAGCCGTGCGGCAGCCTTAATTAGCAATTTATCTTTTGGTAAGTATCTTAGATTTCAACTTTATCAAGAAACCTGATGGAGCAAGCTTTTCCCAATCAAGCGATACGGTGCATCTTAGTCCTTGCTACAGAATCTCTTCTGTCAGTATACTGCAAGCTTACAGGTGAAAGCACCAATTAATTTCTTCTGCATGAGATGTTTTGGCCTTAATAAATCTTCTAATTAACATGTCTTCCTGATGTTACGGAGCATGCACTGGGAAGACTAAAAAAGCTACAGAAAGAACAAAAGAGAATCAGTATTTAAGTTTCAGTTCTTTACATTAACTAAAGACAGCATGTAATGTGAAAGTACAAATCTAACAGACGCTGCCTGACAGCGTGTGGGGCTGGGTACAGACACTCCAGTTTAAACCATCACAACTTGGAGAAGCTCTGACGGCTGCCAAGATCATGTGGGGAACAGGTAATCAGAGGACTGATTTAAAATTTTAATGAGACAGCTGACAGGGAACACCTGAGAAGTCACATGCTATGGAGACGTGGGATGGGAAGAGGTGCGGAGCCGTCTCCAGCCCAGCCAGGGCCGCAGGTGCCACCGACCAGCACGGGCAGAGCCTGTGCACATTTCTAAAAAGATTTCAGAAGCAGCCAGGATCACCGACTGGGTTTTGTTCTTGAAACTCTGGCTACAGAAAAGGCTCCCGTCAGAGGCACCACTTCAGCAAACACCGTGCATCAGCCGAACTCCGCTTGCAGGTTTTGCCTTAAGCGCAGCGCTGATCTCAGTCCAATACCAGATGAACCCCAGAGGCACCCCGAGTTAATCGCGCCTAACGTCACACGCGGCAACGGCCCACAGAACCACCACCAAGAATGAGCCTTCAGGTAAAGCCTCAGCAGCAGCTCGCTCTGAGAAAAGAGCCCCAAACGAAAGCTTTTTTTCGGCCTGGATCTAAAGCGTATGATGTGCTTCTCCAGAAAAAGCAGACAGCATTAGGAAACGATCACCCTCCACCTCTGCTCCCTTTTTATCCTACCCCTAAATCACCAGTTTGGGCATCATTGCCTCAGCGGAACTGCTGGCAAACCTACCTGCTCCGTCACCACATCTCACAGAGGAGGAGGACAAACAAGCTTAACGGCAACTTTTGCCCAAACAGGGATGGCATTTGAATTAAGATCTTAGAATTTCTCCCCAGATTACAGACAAGGTGCTTTTCAGCATATTGTGTGATTAGCTAATTGTTAATTAATTAGCTAATTTTATTTCTGAATGCTCCCAATAGTCACAAGACATCCTGTGACCAGGAAGCTTTCAACCATTACACATTATTATTTCACCAGAGACCCACTAGGTAACACAGAAAATCAACTGTAAATAAATGACACCACAAAAACTCAAAATACATGTGAGATTTAATAAAAGAAAGAGTACAAAGCGAGTGGAAAGAACTGAAAGTCAAAACAAAACCCAAGCAAACCACACTGCAGGACATTCAGCATGACAAAGCGAGCGGCCGGCGCAGGCCGGTCCCCACCGCCCAGCGCCTCCCCGGGGCACGCACCGCAGCCGGACGGGCAGCCTGCAGAGCCGAGCGCCCCGCAGAACAGCTTAAATTAGAAAGCAGACAACATACATGATGGTAAATGTTTAAATGATAAAAAAAACCAGATAGTTTTTTCCCATTAATACCAACCTTTGACAGATAAATGTATACAACAGATGGAAGGGGTGTAACCGAACAGCCTCAGCCATTTCTGAAGGGTTTCCTTTCACTTCTTCTAGCCTACAAGATGGAAATCTTCGGGCTGGAGCGAGAGTAGCATCACCGTGTGTTTGTAACTTGTTAAATAAAAATGACACAGAACTACCCTACGCACCACACACTTGTATCTTGTCTCAGCCAAAAGGAAAAACCAAGTACAAGAGGAAAAAAAAAAAATTACTGAGTCCTACTGGAGAGATTGTGATGTTGAGTGCATTTAAGAACAAGTAACTACGAGGCAAAGGTAGGTCCGTCACAACACAAAGTCAATGTATAGGTAATCATCATCATCAAGCTATTGTTACATACATTCGGAATGTCTTCATCAGAAAAAGCTGGAAATTTCTCCACAATGCCCATGGATTTGATGGTTTTTACTCTTTCATTGTTATCGTCGTTATCCTTAACTACCTGTTATTCTAGGAAAAAGAACTGATCTCTGGTGAGCCGGGGCAGACAGAATCCATTTGCACAGATCTGGCTGGCTCCAGCAGATCGGGAAAAGCTACGGACTGGGGAGGGAAGCAACGGCAAGGCAGCTGTTTGCACTCCCGGTGCCACCAGCTCCCGTTCTATCCCAGCCTTCGTAGCATTGGCCTTGAGAGGCAAAACCACGAACCAAATAACGCTGCGGACTCATGCAATTCGCGCACCGCAGTTTCTCTCATTAACAAAAAATCAAAATCCTGCCCCTAATGCCACATGCCCGGACTGTCAGCGGTGAGCTGGAGCTCTTGGCGTGCACGTAACACTAGGTTGGGTTCCTCGTGTGTTTCTCTGAGAAAAACGCACGAACCCTCCTAACATCTGCCAGTTACTCTAAAATACACCTGGCCTGGAGGCACGGCCTCAAAAATCAAGCGTTCAGCTTTCAGCAGGCTCCTAACAAGCGTGCATGATTTTTAGTCCAAAAACCAGCCTGTTCCAAAAGGTACCTGGGGGATCTTCAGGAGGTTCGTTCACACAAGCACTAAGTAACACTGACGTGAACTTCAATACATCCATGTCAAAATCCAATGTCCATACGAAAATAGTTTAACACCTGAGCATGTATTTAGGGGGAAGAAAGCTGCTTTAATGGGCTATGTGAGTTAAAGAGCCTCATTTCACAATCCAGCAAGATGCCACCCTCCAACAGATCTGCAACGGCTCAGGTGCACGGCTCTGCGCCTCCAGCTGAAGTTAAAGAAGGGATTTGCTGGCATCTTAGCTGAAAGACAAGTCTTTAAGAAAAAAAAATAACCAGAGAAATCCTGTAACATTAATAACTAAATAGAAATACACGTACTCACAACTAACACTTAGCCAGCCAGTGTTTTTACAAACTCTAAAGACACCACGTGGGGTTAACAGAAAACATTTGCTTTCTTTTCGCCTGTTAGCTGATGGATGCATAGAACTGGGTACAAATATTTTTCCATGACAACACAGGTAGTAAGCCTCTATTCAGTTATCATCCTGCCTTATCACAAAACGTTTTGAGTGGAAAAAAACAATATTGACCCTCATTATTCCTCTAAGCCGGGCTGCCCAGGAAAACAAGGCTGGGACTTCTCGGCACGAGGAGTGTTAAAGGAAGCACCTTCCAAGAGCCACAGAGCCTACCAGTACAAATACAGCGCGCAGCCCGAGGGCAGGGATTCTCCTTCTGAGGCACATCGTAAGTTTAAGGTTAAAGAGTAGAAGTAAAGACGACCGCTTAAATAGTTTTTCCACAACTGTAAGATACATCGGTAAATGACAAGTGAAGAGTTACACAAATCCTGTAGCTCCACATTACACAAACTCCTATGACAAATCTTTCTATATAAAATGTTTACTTTAGCAGTAAAGAAAATTCAAAACATTGTCCCGTGAGTTTTATTAACCTCTCTCTTTATATATATATTTATATATATTATAAACGATGTAGAAAGTGTTTAGAGTAATTCAGGATTAAAATACATAATTACTGAGATCAGTTACTCTGACTGACTCCCAGGGCAGAAAGTCTAAGCACTGTGTTTTTCTACTCATTCTAAAAACTTACTCAAATTGAGAATTTTGTTAGAAAAATAAACATTTCAGCATTCTTCATACCACTCCTCACATGTGTGCACGTACAGGGGAAGGCAGGTGAGCCTCAAGCAGTCACCTTAGCCAATTAAAAAAAAAAAAAATCTAGAAAGCAAGTACTTAGCTGGTGGGTAAGATGAGTTCAGACAAACAGTTATGGTCACTTTATACACAGCTGCTCAATCACTGGGTTTAGAACAAAACATCTCACTTTAGGGATTAGTTAACTCTGTTTAACAGAATGCACATGGTAAGGTTACTTCCTTAAAACCTCCCGATAAATCCTGCACGGATAACAGCGAGTCGGTACGCTGCAACCACCGGAGATGCTCGCGTTCTCTTTCACTTTGGTCCACTCACACAATGTTATGAGAAGGGTCACGGGGTGGGAAACTCAAGCAACTTAACACATGAAAGCACCAAGTCCACTCTTGGCCTGAAAGTCTGTGTGTGATTAACTGAAAGAAACAAAACAAAAAAGCGTGAATTAAAGTTACGAAAAGTAAACAAAAGCAAAATGTAACGAAATATGTTAAACAAAAGAGGAAGAGAAGGGCAAACGCTGCTCAGGCATCTGCAGGCTCCCAGACGAGAGCACCCTCCGGCACGCCGAGCCCCACGCCGGAGCACGACCCGCTCGGCGGCTGCAAGCGCTGAAGAATCTCAGCACAAACACTTCCACTTCCCCTCGACGCCTGCCATTCTTCCATCTCCATTTCTTACTCATTAAACCTACCCAAAATGCTGTGCTGAAACAGGAGACGACAAAAGGTTCAACGAGCTCTCCTAAAAACTGAAACAAGAAAAAACAGCCCCTCCCCACGCAGCGCTGAGCCCCCGCCATCCTCTGGGACCCGCTCCCCTCGTGCCGCCCCGGCTGGGCGCCTCCCTGCGCAAGCAGTGTGCAGAGCCCCCGCCAACACCGCCAGCTCCGAGCCCCCCAGCCCCGGGCACAGCCCGAACCCTGCGCTCTGCCGGGGCAGCGCGCTGCCTGCCACCAGCTCCCCAGATCCCAACCGCCTTCCAGCCCGGCTCGGCTGGAAGATCTCGGTAAGAAAGCCGTCAGAGACGTTCCTGCTGCATGGCTGGGAATATGCGGGTCCTCTGAATGCCCGTGCGGTCCATGGGGTCAGCACCAAACCAACCCGGGATGCGGCAGCGGGATGGGTTAGGGCTGTGCGCTCTGACACAAGGGTTTCACGGGACCCCCGGCTCCTTTTGACACCTCCCCGATGAAGAGGGGGTCTGGGAAGGCAGGTCACTGGCAAGGCCAAGGGGAGGCACCTTCCTTTGAATTTTTTATTACAAGTTTCATTATCCTGCCTGAGCAGAAGCCCCCAAGTAACACTTTCTGAACTAGCTCACAGGTTTGGGGAAAAAAAAAACCAAACAACAAAAAAACCAACCAAACAAACAAAAAAAAACCCCAAAAAACCCAACCAAAAAAATCAAAGCAAACCACCCAACCAAAAACCAAACCCCAATCCAAAACCACTTCCTCTCTCCAGTTTATTAATTTCATTCCTGGGCATGGTGCACCCCCTCTAGCCATGCTCCAGAGCTGAAGAGAGCCCCCCCGGCCCACCCCAGCACTGCACGGGGGTCCCCACCAAGCAGACTGCCCGCTGTGGGTTCGGACGCTGCCCAAGCTGCCTTCTCCCAGCCCTGCTTCTGAGCGTGGCCGGGTTCTAATCACTGCTCGGAAGAGGAAGGGTGTCTGGACTCACAGCTGCAGGTGGGCTAAAACCGGCACAGCGCAGGAAACCCAATTCCATCGCAGACAGACAGAGCAGAGGGGAAGCTGCAGCGTTTCCGCCTGGCTGGCACACGCAGTTCATCACCGCCGGAGCATCCCAGCGACCGGCATCACGCGTGCGAGTTAACAGCGTGCAGCTCGGCGTGCTGACCTTCCTCGAAGCAGAGCCGGTACTCAGCCCCTAACCCCTCCGCTGGGTCAAGCCCTGTTTTCAGCAGAGTATTTTACAAACAGTTGTGGACTCTGTGGCACGCCCAGAGCACGCCGAGAGGTCTGCAGAAGGGAGCGCTCCGGTTTGGTTTTAGCGCCAACGCGTTTACATTCCAAGGAAATGTGTTAAATCATACGCACTGTTATCTGCCACAGGAAGAAACAAATTACTAGTGTGTCAGCACGCAGAACGAGCTTCTGCAGCACTGCATTTCACAGCAGAGAAAAGACAGCACACGATCTCATCAGCTGAATGTTGCGCTGTCAAGAGCAAACTCGAGTGTTGCTACTCTCAGTGTTTTGGTTTTTTTCTTTTTTTCATCGCGAAAAGGCTCAGAAAGCATTGCCATTATCCTGCTCTGAACTTGACAGAATGCAGTTCTGACACTTAAGCTCCTTCACACAAGGGGAAGTAACAAAAAATGGTGGAATAACAGAATTACCAGCGTGCATCATGGCACGCTCCTCATTTTGCTCCCTTGAGCTTGAATGGAAGCGGCATCACCCCTCCCCCTTTAATTTTTAAACCTGTCTGCCCCATTCCCGCTCTGTCACTACACAGGCGGGCAGCTGGAAGAGCATTATTTACACGCCCTGGCTCCACACTCTTGCTGGCTTCAGCAATGTCAATTAACTTGCAGCAAGGGAAGAGAAGAATTCTGCCTTTAGGGGAAAAGAGCTTGCTTGTAAGCAGAACTGTGTCTGGGAGCCACGTGAAACATGGAGCCCGAATGACTTTCCAACGCATCTTCACTCCAAGCTGCTGTTTCCTCCTTTACAGCTCTGCCTCTAAAAAATGAAGTAGGAGCGCTCTCCGACGATACCCCAAGCCCCCAGCGAGGTAGAGCGTGACAGGGGGCCACAGCTGTAAGACGTTACAGCCGTGTCACAGCTGTCCTCGCTCCTCTCCGCCGGGGAGGAGATGCCGTCCGCTGCTGGTCCCCTTCCCGAGCAGACGGCGTGCACCACTGCCTGGGCTGGCTGTCACAGAGGCGAGGGCAAACCCTGCGGGACTCAGCCTTTAGAGAGCAGCCCCCAAACTGTGAATCCCTCCCATCCGCAGGCACCGGTTTCCCCAGGGCAGTGCCTGGGCACAGGCGAACCCTGTCTCTCCCCTGCTTTAAGCAAAGAAATTTGGATTCCAAAATCCCCTTTTCCATTTGCTGTCTGAGCAATCGACCCAGCATTAACGCGTCGGAGCAACCGCCCAGCTTCCCAGCGGCAGAGGACAACTCAAGTTCAGTCACTTACTTTTTCTTGTCTTTGTCCTTCTTCAGCGGCTGCTGTGAGGTAGCCTGCAAGGATTGGGACTGCAAGGTTTCCACCGCTACTTTCCGCCTGTTAAAGGCGTTCATCTCTTCCTCCAGCTCCCTCCTCTTCTCCTCCACCTTCCTTTTCTCCTCCTGGTGTATCCTTTTTAAGTGCTCAAACTTCTCATGCAGCTGGTAGGAGACAAACCCTCTGAGCATTGCATCCAGCACGACCTGTGCTCCTCCCGCTCGCGCCGCCCCCGCTCCAGCACAAAACCCCACCGCCCCACGGAGACCCACCAGCTGGTGGGGTACGGCAGCCAGCGCCCCCGCACCACGCCAGCCCCTCGGCAGAGCTGGCCTCTGGGCAACCACAGCCTCTTCACCAAAAGCAGCAAAGAGACAATAAATTCAGCTCTGCCTGATGCCACGTATCGAACTGGAGAAAGCGTGAGCGCTGGGTAAGCGCAGTGAGGATCTCGGCTCGGTCTGCAGCCCTGCCATGGGGCTGAGGACTTCGTGGACTCTTTCATTCCTCACTAATTTTGAGGACAGTCCATTTATTTCCTCCCCGCTCACGGCAGCTGCCCAGGGCCTCACATCACTAACCCGGGGGACTCCAGCCCAGCTGCCCCCTTTACTCTGCTGTCCCGTGAGCCTTCAGGGGTGAAGCCCACCTGACACGGATGCTCACCAGAACGTCCTGCATTGCCCTTCACGTGCCAAGCAGCAGCCGAGCCTCCTACACACTGCACAGGACAGGGAAGGCTGCTGTTTCTGAGGCACCTAAACCAGTGATGCTGCTTGGAAAGCATCACCCAGTGTCCCCTCCTCTGAGCAGGGGCAAGTGTGTGTGTTTGGGCTCTGGCTGGTGAGGTCTGCTCAAGAGCTGCACGTGCTTTCCAGGATTCATACGGTGCCCACACTCCGATCCTGTGCTGGCTGTATTTTGTGCTTCTCTCACAGGTTTTTGGCACACCCACCTCTCTCTCCTTCTCCTTCAGCTCTGCCTCCGTCTCCTTGACTTTGTTAACAAACATTTGTCTCATTTCTTCCTCTTTCTTCTGGAGCTCACCCAAGAACTCTTTCCTTTTGGTCTCGTACGTTTCTTGGAGGCTGGGGAAGAAAGCAAACAAAATCCAGACTCTCTGGACACCAAGGAGTTAGGGATGGGGAAACACATGCCTGTCTCCCTTGCTCAAAGACAAACAGGAAGGGAAGGGACGGGAACGCCACTGAAGTCAAAGTTCAGCAAAGTTCAAAACCAGCGCTGGCATTTTCCAGCCCAGCATTGTGGATACCACCTACAAACCTCCCATTTTTTGGGGTGTCATTACCAAACTACTGCTCTAAATTGATACGAGACGTGAAGGCCGCTCACCTGAAGGGCTGGCTGTCTGGATCCGTGTCCTTGAAGCCCATCTCTTCCAGTTTGCACCTCCGGTACAGCTCATAGTGGCGGGTGTGAGTCTGCTCCCGAAGATCCTCCATGTTGACTCGGATCAGCATTTCCCGCAGTTTCACAAAGTCACAGTGACTTTCATTCTCAACTGATGGAAGCAAAGGGAGAAGTCAGCAGACCACACACAAGGCGGGAGCACAAACGCGCGTACGGATTAACTCCAGAGTCCCCTCCAAAGCACCTCTACCTGCCGTCCCGCACAGGGAGCGCCACAGCCCCTTGGATGCAGGGATTCCCATTGACCATTACTACCTGCTGGTAGGAATGGGAATTCAAAGGGAAGACCAGTCAACCCACAAAAGGCTGCTCAGGACACTTCTGCGCCGTTCAGCGCAGGGCACCCTCACGCACAGGCTCTGGTGGGAGGGCAGAGCTGGAGAGGGTGCCAGCATGGGCGCGGGCACGCGTGAGGGAGGTTTGCGGCGGGTGCTCGGCTCGCAGCGCCTTACCTTGCACCACTCCCCACGGGTACTGCCGAGCTCTCACCAGCTTGTTCCCAACTTTCACCTCCTCTGTGCTGCCGACCACAGCGAAGGGCAGGTGAGCCTGAAACAGAGCCAAGGCCGGGGGCTCAGTGCATGAGCTAACCCCTCGGAGATCAGCCCGACCATTAGATCCTCCTCACCCAGGCACCAGATCTACCTCAGAAAGTCCTTCCTCTGAGGCTGACAAGCTCCAATACTCAGAGCAGTCTCTGCTACGAACGGGGATATTACAACAGAGAGCAGCGCAGGGCCATATCACAGCTTACTAGCAGTGCTGGCTGGACTGAACTAGATGGGGAAATATTGTAGGAACACCATGATCATTGCTGATCTCCCTCTAACCATTTGTCGGGTCGTTCTTGCAGCTGTAGCCTCTCGGCATGCCAAGAGCGGGGCACTCCCAGCCTCGCAGAACGCACAAGCAAAGAGATCCGTAAACAGGGCTTGGCACGGCGGTTTGTGTGTGGGCACTGGAGGGGATACGTGCAGGATACAACATGTGCTCGCTGCTCTCCCAGTCTGCAAAGCATCGAGCGCAGCCAGGAAGCAGGGCACCGTCCTCGAGCATTGCAGGAAAGGAGACAAAATAGAATCTAACAATTTTTCTTTTTTATTTTAAATTGGGTTTTCTCTGCTTAAGCCCCCTTACATCAGAAGGCTAATGTAAATCCTAACAGTAACATTTTTATTCAAAGTTTCTCCCTCCTCCAATTAAAAGAAGCCTAAAAGCAGATAGAATGAATTTTGAAGAAAGTATTTTTCAAAAATTCAATCAAACCGATTTTAGAGCTGAGTGGAGTTTCTCCAGAGAGCCCACAGATTAAATAAGATCGCATTTTAATTAATTCTGTATGCAGTAGCCTCAGGCGTCTGTCAGGCCCACAGCTCAACTTTCAAACCGACGGAGTGTCTGGACAATCCAAATGAAACTTGCCCTTCAAATGCATTTTTGTGCAGCGACTTAATTTGCCACAACTTCTGGAGGCAATGCGATCGGCGGCGTTACTCACGTTCATCACAGAGTTGATCTCGGCGACTGCGTCGTCATCTGTGGGGAACTGATAGATCTGCACGCCGTTGCTGACCAGCTCGCTCATTATCTTTATCTTGAACTTGTGCAGCTCGCTCTTGGAGATGGTGTCTGCTTTGGCAATAATCGGGATGATGTTCACCTACAGCAGAAGGGAGGAAGGAAAAATGCCCAGGTGAGCAGCAGTTGCGTAAGCGGCGCCGCTGGGAGTGTGGGTGCCTGCGGGGTGACCCAGGTCCTACCCCGGCAGCTGCTTTACATTTCATAAAACCACACGTGTGCTACGTTTTGCATGCAAGCTGCAGCACAAGCCTCGCTGAACACTAGAGGGAAGAGTTTTCCAGGACTAATTTGGCTACAAGACTTCCAGAAAGACAAACACCCTGCAATAAATACACAACGAGCAGATCAAAGCCTCTGCTCTCGCCTGTGTATTTTGTTACACACTTTGAGCAACGCAGAGCCAGCGTAACTGTCACACCTCCAGTCATCACCCATCCACTTCTGGCTGTGCTGACAAGCCGTTTGAGAAGACAGGCACAAGGATGAAACGCTGCAGCGAGCTGACGTGAAGCCTTCCCACGCTTAAGCAGAAAGAGCAGGGACTCCTCAGACGCTCTCACAGCGGCTGCGGATCCTTCCCGAGGACTCCCCGAGCCTCTCTGTGAGGATCACAGCTCAGGTGTGCCGCGCGGATTACACGGACCACCTGGGACAGGTGCAGGGTGCCACACAGCAGACAGATTTGTTTCCATGCTGCTGTTGCTCTGCTTTGGTTCTGCGTCCTTCGGGAGAGATGTGGCTCACCGTGGCCTCGCACTTGGGACAGCTGCAGCAGGGCAGGGGCTGTCCCAGGAACCTCTGTCAGATGCTGCTATGCCAGAAAAGCCAAGTGCAATACTGCAAACCTCTGCTTAAACAAACAACAACAAAACTCCTCTGGCCGAACAGCAGCCAAATTCACAGCAGTAAAACAACAAGAATTCAGACAAATGAGGGGAAAGTCTGATTTGCCATCTAACTTTTTCCAGCAGCCAACACTTTGTCCTACAGAGCAGAAATTCATAGCAGCCATTTGGTCTCCAATGGGTGCCCATTAAAATAAATGACCTTGCTTTCCCAGCTCAATTTCTCTCTGTAGCTCCATGTTTTTTCCATACTTATTGGTTCTTCCTCCCTCCTCTGGTTTAGCACTCACTAAATACAAGAGCATTCACTCGCTCCGAAATAAAATAATCTTAATTTGCTCACTGCAAATTTATCTGAGAGGATAAATCCCTCCTTTTGCTCAGCCACCGATCTGGCCTCTTTTCGCAAGGACCACAGACCTACACAGAACAAGGTCTGCTGCTCACTCCACTCCTCAGCAGGTCTGTGTCCTCATTACAAAGCTAAAAAAGGCCATGACCACAGCTGGGTGCCTCGCTGACCTGCTAGGAGCTGAGGAGGCTTGGATCCACCATCTCCAACAGAAAAGGGTCAGCTCAGGGCTCGCGTACCACCTGCTCAGGAGCGGTATCTGCGGGGGAAAGGCACTGCCAGGTAGCTGCTGCGTGCAGGGCTTGGCGCTCTCCATCCGGCCAGGCACGCTGACAAACCAGCACAAGAGCTGATTTTAGTCCATTTTCAGTTGGCCTAAGCAATTCCCCCGTCTTCAGCAGCAGCAGAAGGCAGGCTCTGCGGTCACAGCTGCTGCCCCAGCAGTGCTCAAACAAGGTGCAACCGAGGTTGGTTCAAGTCCCCTCCAACCAGGTTCCTCGTGCTTTGAAAAGGCAGCTCAGCACCTGCTGTCACAGAGTTCAAAACCCAGAAGGGATTGACAAGTTGTCGTATTTCCAGTAATCAATAGCCAACATCAGTACCATGGAGTACAATGGCATTTCAGTGTTCCTCCCTCCTCTCTCTTCCCTTGTGAGTTCCTCAATTTTTTAAATGATTGCTGGTTTTATTTTGATTTCGTGCATGCCTTGGAAACCCACAAGCTGGAATCCCACGGTTAACAGTGATACCTGAAGCACCATACAATTATCTTCCCGTTTTCCTTTCTCTGATTTTGAGCATTGGCACCCAACAGCTGTCTGTATCTAGAATGAGCTCATCCCTTTATAAGGGGAAAGGACAGAGAAGTTTGGAAACAGGGAACAGATAAGATACGAGATGCCACCACACTGAACTGCACGTCTAATCCCACCCTCCTCCAGCGCCTTCCACAAAACGCATCTCCTTCTCAAGTCATTCTGACCACAGAGTTATTTCTCATCTCCAAAAATAAAACTTACAAGAATGTGCCAAAATAAGTCAGTTGGTAGAAAATAAGTTTGCTAATGTAACAAGGCTACATGCATTTCCACCCTGTGAAATACAGCTGGATTTCTCCCCATCTCCAAAGCGTTCCTGAACGTTCCCAGCGGAGCCAAGAGGCAAATCCCACCTTGGAAACCAAGAGGCGGAGGAACAAAGCAGGCTGAAGCGTCCTCGCTGGCCCATGACCTGCCTAGGATGTGTCAGCTCAGGGAGGGCAAGCAATTAGCCACAGCTCACGAACAGCACACGCTGACTGGAAACCACCCGGCGACAGCAACCAGGGAGCCTGGGGATGCCCACGGCAGCACACAGCTGTGCCGGCACCTTCCAGGGCAGAGCTGTGTTCTAAACCCACAAATCTGCTTCTCATCCGATACAGATGCGGTTTTATTCGTTGTATTTCTTTATCTCCTCCTTTTCCCAGGTTAAACCCAATCGAAAGCCAACCCCTGGCAGGTGATACGCGCGTCCCAGCCACCAGCCAGGCAGCCGCACTCCATCCGCCTCGAACCACGGCTGGAGATGCCTCTGGCTCTCTGGCTGTAACCAAATACCCCAGACCACAGCTGGCCGTGAGCTCAGCCAAGCAAGCACTGTGGTAAAGTACAATGGAAGATGCTGTTTACCAAACAGCTTTTCCCAGAAGGGATTTCGTAAACTTCACACTAAAAGCAAGATTCACGACTGAAATCGTCACACGGACTCAAAAGCCTGCCCAGCATCTGATGCCACGTCACTGGTGTGCCAAAGCGAAGGTGTAACTGAGCCAGGTTCCCACAAAACCCTTGTTAAACTGGCCTCAGGCCAGCAGAGCACCGTCCCCGATCCACCTTTTGTCTCCGTGGGCTCCATTCTCCAGCTTAAAACAGGGGCCGCCAGCCACATAACGCTTTCCCAGACAAAAGCCGGGTGCAGGTGCGCTCACAGGACCGCGGACGTGAGTCAGCGCTGTCAGCTCTCTGCGCAGCCAGGCTGACCCCTTGCTGTCGCCTCTCTGGAGCGGACAGGGAGCCGCCTGGGGTTTGCTGACACCCCACTTCACGCCGCACACGTGCTGGCCCCCAAGCACAAACGGTTCACCCGTACCAGGAACGGGGCGCAGCACCGTCACACACAAATCCTTACGGAGTGCCTGGAAAGCACCTTGATGTCCTGAGATGACACCGATGCAGAAATGCAACACAAACCCCTGGCACCCAGAAAATATCAATGCTCTCAATGTCCTCAGACTGTGGTAAGAAGGGAGATGAGAGCAAAGGGATGAAATTACTTCAGAGAGGATTATTTACATGGAAGTTTAGAAGTATAAAAAGCTTGCGTGCGCACAAAGTTCCCATCTCTGTACGAGCACAAAGGATTTATTTTGGTGCTACCCAAGGACCACATTAAAGGCAGCCATGGGGAGATGTGAGAAGCAGGGAATGCAGAAGGAAAGGAAGAGAAAAGCTTTGTGGGATCACCAGCACCAAGGGGAATCAGGCAAAAAGCTCTTCTCCAAACATATTTCTGGGAACATGTAATGCTGGCACAACACCAAGAGACAAGAGTTTATTAAGGGAAAGTTTTCAGATTCCTGATGAAGTCAGTGTAGCAGCCACCACGGTTACAAACAGCCCACTGCAACGGGAAGCCAGCGCCTGCTCTGGAGTGGGGCCAAGGAAAAGCAGGCCAGCAGCCCCAGGTGGGGAGGGCACGGAGCAGGAACTCTTCCCGCCAGGAAAGCCCGACAGAGCTTTCACGGACAACAGCCAGAGAAGAGAGCATTCCCAAAATGTAATCCAGGGGATCCCCAGGGTCCCAGCTGCCCTGCCTGCCCCCTCTGTGGACTGATCAGCATCTGCCATCCGAAAGGACCCACCCTGCTGCTAAAATAGTGCTCTGAAAGACAGGGAATTCTTGCAAAGAAAAGGAGAGATGCTGCTGTCACTAGTGACCTTTGAAGCCCTCTGCAGCTCCCCTGAAGCCAGCAGGAACAACCAAAAGTGTGTCAGAAACCTCCTGCAAGCTGCAGAACGTCAGCAGCAGCCAGTTAAGTAACCCACCGCCCCCAAGGCGGCAGCAGCTTACGTACAAAGCAACCCCCAGCTAGACCCTCTCACGACCGACTTCTAGCATTCCTATGACCTTGAGAGTTTCTCACCACAGTTACATTTTCAGAAGATATTGTGATCTCCTGTCCAGACCTAGCACTACCAGCACTGACAGCACCCCACCAGGGCAGGTGAAGTTTTACTAGAGTCCTAAAAACATCTCAGCTAGCATACAGGAAGGACTCCAGCACCGACAGGGAAGGAATAAAACCTCCCACGTGACAATCAATATTAACAGAAGCATCACCGCTTCCAGAGAGAGAGACCGTGGCCTGCAGCCCCTTACCTTGCTATCCAACTTCTTCATTGTCACCAGGTCCAAGGACTTGAGCGAGTGCCCGGTTGGGGTGATGAAGTACAGGCAGACGTGAATCCTCGTGTCGTGATAGTTGAAGAGAGACCGGCGGATTTTCAGCTCTTCTTGCAAATAGTTTTCAAACTGCGTATCAATGTACTCAACTATCGGCCTGTAACTAAAACCATACCATTAGCAACCCAGATACTGGAGCTTAAAATTAAGCAGTTTGAAGGCTTAAGGAGATCTCCTAGACATACCATGGTGTCACCTCAAAAGCAGTTGTAAGACTCCAACAGTTCAGCCTTACAACGGGAAAAGTGTGGCCTCTACACACAGACATTACAAACCAAAGGCCGCTGGCGCCTCCTGAGGCTGCACCGCAGCGAAGGACAGCGAAGCTCGGAAAGAGAACTGCTCCCACAGATCAAACTGTGCCCAGATCTCAGGGCCCAGCCATCTGGCTGTAGCAGTGCAACACGGCCAAGGAGAGACCTTGGAGTCCCAGAAAGCCTTTACCTGGGGCTTCAGCAAGATGTCTGCGTAATTACATGAGACAGGTCCAGAGACACCGCTCACTGCCAGAACAGACAATTCCCAATCCCGCACTTAGGACAGCTTGTTAGCTGCTCAGGCTCCTGGAGGACAGCATTCTCTGCTGGAATGTCCTCTTTTGACCTCTCTTTCTGGCTGCTCACTGAACTCCTTCTACGCTCAGTCCCCAGAACCAGAGCCACTGCAGGGGGCTATTCCATCAAGAGAAACACGGACACCTCCTTCGCAACGCTGCCGGCAGTTCGCAGCTAAGCCTCAGAGGCAAGCCCCGAAACGCTACGCAGATGGCACGGGACCTGCCTTTCGTCTTTATTTATCTGATCCCCAAATCCAACCGCATCCACGATGGTTAGCTTCAGGTGGACGTTGCTCTCCTGCAGGTCGTAGGTCCGCGGCCGCAAGCGAACGGCGCTCTCATAGTGACTGGCTTCCTCCGTCTCAAACGTGGTGTTGAAGAGGGTATTCATCAGCGTGGATTTCCCAATGCCGGTCTCACCTAGGGAGGAGAAATCATCAGCTCGCTGCAGCATGACTTTGTCACAGGTGCTTCAAAGAACACTAATTACAGAGCAGAACTAAATTGTGTTGTGAAAGGTTACTACAAATTGCTTGTGGACAGCCATGAAATCGTCACTAAGGTAACCGCGTTCTCAAAGGCCTCCCACGCGCAACGCAAAGCTAACGCAGAGCACTTTGGTCTCCTCTCAAAACACACCACCCTCCCCTCCAAGCACCCCGACTTTGCTTGGGATCCTGCACCCGAGAAGCTGGGGAGAGTAACGTTTTATTAGAGTCTTTTGCGTCTTCAGATGGGAAGGAGTAGAACTCAGCTGCTCCTGCTGACAAGGACGTTGGCTCCTCGCTGGCTGTCCCAAACGCAGCAGCAGCTCCAGGTAGCGCTGCAGAGCGGCACGGAGCGATGGGTGTTTGGCGTGCCGTGGAGGGGACAGGGAAGCCTGACAATAAAGTTTCCTCTCACTCCTTTCTGCAAGACTCCCAACTTCAAACAGGCTTCTTTACCACTTGCTCTCCTTGCTTTGCCTTGCCATGAGAGCTGCTGGGGACCTGCCTTTTTTGAGAGTGGAGACCCCTGTGAGGAGGGAATCTGGGGGCCTGTTTCGGTGCAGAGAAGCAGGCAGACAGCTCTGAACCTGCTAGGACAACCTGCCATCAGGCTGAAAACCTCTTTTCACAGCAGAATAGATGCAAACTGTCCAGGATGGTCCCATTCTGCACAGACCTGTCACAGACAGCATGTCTATGCTTCGAGATGATAGGGCCACCTGCGCAGCAAACAGAATTGGCCAAACTGGGGGAGAAAAGCAACAAACTCTTCCATCACATCAGGCACGAGCTTCCACAGCATCCAAACAACATCAGCAAGAGAGCAAAGAGCTGCTGCTCTGCCCTGAAGTGCTCCAGCTGCACCAGGAGATCTTGCAACCCAGCCCAGATGACGGTGTTTGCAACACAGCCAGTTTCATCTCACACAGCTCTTGATTTCTGGAGTTTCCCTTCAGTATTTCTGCTTCCTTCAAGGCTGTCCTCTTGCCCCATGATTCTTCATGCAGATAAGCCCATGGGAGACAAGACAAAGTGAAATCAATACCAAAATGCCATCTAGCATCCGTGACAGAGGCCAAAGCACGACAACGTTTTCAGAAGCCACGTTCCACAGTGCATTTTTGCTACAGACCTCAGCAGAGCTCTGTGCTGGAGCACTGAAGCATGGCACTTCCAAAGCATCTTCATCTTTCCAGTAGTAGAAAAAATTCTGCCAACTTGAACCTCTGCGATATGCAGAGGGAGAGAACACGGAGTCAAGAGGGGATAGCAGAGAAACTTGGTAGGGCTAGAAGAATTCTTGAAGAACCAGTAGGGGCAAGAACAGAAGCTGCCCATCTGTAGCCCTCCCGTTCAACAGCCATTGAAGGACACCTGGGATGCATCACAAAAAGCTCCATCCCAGAATATTTGGCTCACAGGCTGTCTGTGAGCCAGAAAGGCTTTGAGCTCTTGCTCCTGGTAACTAAAGGAGACTCTGATATTCTCCAGACTGGCCTACAAGGGGGCCCATTTAAACTCCTCATTCACGAGACGCAGCCCTATTCGCCAAGGGAGCGAAGGGAGGCAAAATCCAAGGAAACGGTCTCCACTCCGCGCTCCCTTCCCAGGCGGTCCATCACACCACACCTTCGGCACAGGCAGCCACTGCTCCTGCGGGGCGCAGCCCCCCTCGCGGAGCCCAGCCGCCTCTGAGCGGCACTGCAGTGGGAGAGCAAGTTTCTGTCAGAGGGAGATGCCATGGCTGCTGCCAAGTGGTTTGGGCTTTCTCCTTCTTCAGGCACAACCACGAACACCACATGGTGCTCAGAACAGGGCAGAGGTATGGACTGCTTCCCACCTGTGGTTAAGAGTTGTGCAAGGAAATAAAACCAGTCTGGTGCTCTACATTAACCTGAGAGGAACGTCATACGGAGAACCCACTACTGATCCAAGTCACATTCTCCTGCGTTGCGGGCACAGTTGGGAGCAGGAACTGGCAAACGAGGGTATGGGTTTGTTTTTTTTTTTCCTTTTGTCCAAAAAACATGTGGTAGTTTTTTCCAGTGTGTCACAAATGGCACGGCCAGATGAGACCACAGGAGTCTCCATTCTGCTGCCCCAAGAACGACACGAGTTACAAACATATTGCCCTCTGCTGCAATGACCCTTCCGCTAAGGAAGAAGCCTCCGAAGTTCAGCTGTGATTTCAGCCACGCTTTTTACTTGGGGTTTGGATACCAAAAGTGGCTTAGGTATGGCACAGAGACCTTGTGCAAGCCGTCAGGGTTCCACTGCACAGTCGACACAGCGATGCTCTCCTCAGGCAGATCAAGGGCTGGGCAGGGAGCTGCTGTCTCTGGGTGTATTTCTGCTCCTCTGGCGGCTTAACTTCAGACCTCATACACGATACGAGAACCACCCAAAGCAAAAATAACGCTCATCTCATCACTGGAAGGAACTGGTTTCTAGTACTCTAGCCAGCACCATTGCTAGATCATTTCAATACCAAAATTAAAAACCAAGAATATCATGAGGTTATTTAATAATCAGCCTCTCACATCTGCTCACAGCCTTCACAACAAATACTTTACAGTCAGTAAGAACGGGAACACTCCCTCTCCGAGTGCAGAGGCGGTCATGCTTCAAGCCCTTTCCTGGGAAAGCAGCAGCCAGGCACAGCTCGGGTACAAACCTCTGATCCCGAGCGCCGGGGTGCAGGCGTACGCTCAGAAATGACAGAGTCATCACCAGCAGCTCTCAGCTAACACACGGCACCTCTGACCGCAGCTATTTGGGCACTGTATTCGCTGAGAAGCTGCTCATGCCAGCCACCTCAGTTTGCAAATGGAAATATTTAATTTGAAACATACAGTCTTCCCTTAATCCTTCCTATCGCAAAGCTGTTGCGGCGGTGGAGATGAGCAACGCCTCCCTGATTACGGAAATTCTTCTGGTTTGACCCACAAGGCTCCGCCACTCGGACCTCCCTGCCGCTCTCTGCAGCTTCTGCACCAGCACTGGCAGCTCAGCTCATCGCAGAGCTGGGTAGTCCCACACCCGTTTCCTCCTCGGCCCTCCTCACCCAAGGCAGAAAGTTGATATATTAAAGCTTTTCTCAAAACTCTTTCTAATTTTGGGCAATGAGTCTCCAACAGTTACTTGCGAAAGTCACAACTCAGAAGCACCAAGCTCTGCAGCGCTCAACTTCACTGAAATTATTATGCATCTTTTAAGAGAGTCATGCATTTCTGACTTGCTCAAAGTCACTGCCAAGGCCCGGGGTGCAGCAGGACACACAAAAAAATCCTCGTCCCAACCTCACCGCACCGCCAGCTCAGCCCACGTCTGTCTGCAGAGGACCGTGCTCACCCACGCAGAGGATGTTGAAGCTGAAGCCTTGTGTGACCGACTTGCTGACCAGCTGATCGGGGAGACTGTCGAAGCCCACATGGCCTCCCAGGGAAAGGTTCCTCTTCTCTTCATTCTGGGAGGGAGAAGAAGGCAGATTAGCAAACTGCACTGAGATGGCAAGTCAGATTGATGAGAGGAACCACCAGGCCCAAGAAATAACCACCCTCCCGGGCACGGCAGAGCCACTGACACAAACCCGACGCTGCCCACGAGAGCTTGTTCTGGCACGCCACAGCGCAAGCTCCCCAACAGCCACCAACAACAGGAGAGAGAGGGAAAAATACTGATCTTCACGGGGAATTGGGAGAACTAAGCTACCAGGCTAACAAAGAAAAGAAAACACCAGCATGAGCTCCAACTACGTGCAGCTGGGAGAGATTAGCAAAGGAAAACCCAGCACTGTGCCTTTTAGCACTCATTTCTCCTCGTCTTTTTTATTTTATTTTCTTAAACCCCCCAGCACTGAATTCAGCTCGACAGACTCTGCATTTTCCCCCTCCTGAGTACATGATCTCTTTTTCCTTTGCTATTGCCATAAGCAGCGTGGTTTTGCTCGCTCAGGCGTTCAAGGGTGCTGGTCGCACAGGCAGAGCGAGGAACCCTCTTGCTTTACCATCTGTGACCACAGTTTTCCTCCGTTTCTCCGCTGTTCCTGTTCCTGCCTCCCCCATATGCGCTTTGTTCTTCCCTCTGCCTCCTCCCTCCCCCAGAGGAAGAGGAAGCTGATCACCTGTTGGAAGCTTTGTTTTGAAACTAAGACAGTAAACTCTTGAGGAGACAACAGGTTCACGCCCTGTGCGATACAGAGAGGCAGCCCAGATCTGCCACAGTTGCAGAAGAGAGGATTCCACAGAGGGTCATTTCTGTTTCTAGTGGTTAAAAACAGCAGAGTTTGGATTTGCACAAGCATTTCAATGGATGTTGCCACCTCTCTATACAACTGAACGCTGTCCGAACCCAGGGACCCAGTGCAGCCTCTCAAGCACTCCTACCCTTCCCAGGAGAAGCAAGGGTACGGGATTTCAGACCACGATTCGTTCACCTCACAGTTTCTTTGCTAAATGAGTCCGTTTTTCTTAATCACCAGCACACAGCGGAAGAGAGGGATGGAAAACGCGTCTGTCCTTTGCCTGGCTGTGGTTCTTCTGCCCGTCCCCGACAATTTGGACTTACCGTCCCAGCACTAAGGCCGCGAGACGAGCGTCGTACACTGGGAAGAGCCTAAGCTGGCTGTCAAACTTTAAATCAACTCAAGAAGAAAATAAATGACGTGATAAGCCTTGCATACTGCCCTATGCCTGCAGTAACCCCGCTAAACAAAACACGAACCTCTGTTCACCCGCAGCTCGGCTCACAGCCCGCTTTGGTCCTGCCTCTGGAAGAACAAACACCCTCAGCTTTGTAAAGTAAACCGTCCCGATCGCAAGAACGACTCGTGAACAGCTGAAGCGGCTCCTGTGTCTCACGTACAAACCTCCTGGCTCTGCCGGTCCGCATTTGGTACCAGCTTCCAGATTATTTTAGCCCAGCGCTCTCCCAAGGGTCTCCCGGGACAGAAACACAACCGAGCGGTAGCTGGGCTCCCGCGATCAATCCTGTTCATCCCACCGGGATCGACTGCGCTCACTAAGCGGAAATAGCAATCGTTTAAAGTTTTCCTGTGGGAGAGACAGCACCAGCTAAGGTTTTAAGGCGGCCAAAAGTTTTGGGGAATTAAAAAAGGCCCCTAAGACATGGAAACCTCCGAGTTCTACCACAAAGAGATGCTAAAGCTCAGACTAACACCTCTGCGGGGACAGAGCCCAGCTGCAGGACGACTCCCCAGCACACAGGGAGAAAAGCGAGTCCGTGCTGCTCCAGGCAGCCCAACGCTGAACTGCGGATCCGGCACGGGATGGTGCAACCGCACCGGGAAGGGGAACTCGGACACGTGTGCTGGGAAAGGGCTCGGAGTTGTTTAGGTTTGTTTTTCCTCCTAAGGAGGAGACTGTCACAAGGCGCAGGAACTCACTGCGTGCATCAGCAGAGCTCCGGGGGCTTCCTCAGGCTCTCAGCCCCATCCCCTCAGCCCCCACTCTTCCTCTCCCTCCGTGCTCTTCCGAGCCAGCACCTTACGGAGCCGAAAATGCCGTTTCCCACCACTGCAATGCAGTGACAGCCGAGCAAGCTGTTCCCACAGAAAGTCACCCGGTTTGACGGTTACACTTTGTGTCTTTTCATTTTAAATAACAAACAAAAACAAGCAAACAAAAACACAAACCAGAAGCCTGGAATGACATTTTGGAAGGGAAATAAATAAAGGCTGCCGATGGCTATGCTTAGGCTGAGAGTGCCGGAGGCTGGGAGGAGGTTTCCAGGCAACAGGCAGCACCGCTGCTCGGGATTTTAAAATAGGCTCCAGCTCGCGAGGCTGCATTGAGAACTCAGTCATGCTTCGGCCGCAGGAAACCCAAATGCGTTCGCGCAGGGCTTTCTTTTTCTCTTCTTTTTTTGGCATTTGGTCGCTGTTCGTTACAGGACAAGAATACACTTACTCAAAACTGCCCGCCATCTCTTAAAGCTGCTAAACCAACCAGCAAAGCTTCAGTGAAATATTTTTGCCAGTGACCTTGAAATGCAGTTTCCTTTTATTTCTGTAAGCAGCGATAATGATCTGGTTCAAGTTCACGACGCTGCCGATACCAAAGCAGAAAACCATTTGCTGTGCCTGCATTCAGCCATCAGTCAGCCTCTGAGGGGATTTTGCTATTTTTGCTGTGTTAGGACAAACAACTGCTGAAAAGTAATAAGATTATGAAAAGAAAGAAAGACAGACGGAATTTCTCTGTTTTATTCTTTCCCTCCAATCCATCGAGCTTACAAACCTGACATCCTTGGGAATACAACCCATTTCTCTGCTCACTTGTGCTGTGTGGTGCACTGACCTGCCCCGGAGAGGAACTTCCCCACCACCAGCACCTCCTCCTGCATCCACCTGCAACGGATTGCGAGTCCCAGTCCCAACAACCAACCCTTCTGGGCAGCTCCACTCGCCCAGGGTTGCTCAAGGACAGCTCGACACGGTTCACCTGCTCGTGAAGACAACAAGGTCCCACTCAGAGCTGAACTCCTTCCAGCAGAAGCTGCCAGGCTGCGACGCCCAGCATAAATAATCAATCCAGAATACAAATGCTGCAATAAACGAGGGCAGCAGTAACACAGCCATGCGGGGGGGGATTGCTGGTTTTGTTTTAAACAAAAGTTAAGAATTTCAGCAGGACTTTTTCCACGTGCGGTGCCAGCGATGCGACTGCCCTGCGGGACAGGAACAGGCAGGTTATGGGGCAGAGCTGGACGGGACCAGCCACAGCCAGAGCCAGGCAGGAACACAGCCCTGCCCTTTCCAGTTGCACTGGTCTCTGCAACGCTCCCACCCTCCGCAACGCCCAGCGAGAATTAGGTCCCCGATCTCACGGCCTGGAGAGACAACTCTCCTGCCTCTTACCAGGCAGGACCCCATCCTGGGGCTGCAAATAACCACGAGGCAGCCAACCTCTCCTGATGCCCACCCAATCGTTTTGCAACGTGATAATTAAGAATTTGGGATGGCTCCGAGTGCAACTCCCACCACAAACAGCCACTGCAGCCCTGAACCTCGCTTCCTGGGTCACTAACGGCATCCTGTGCCGGCCAGCTACCAGCGTTTTACTTGGAGCCTCTGAACGTGCGCTCTGAAGATCTGTGCCTTGAGCTGATCTTCAGGGCTTGAAGCAGCGAGGCAAGGGGATAATTTGTATTTCGAATCTGGAATTTGGTGGGAAACAAAAGTCATTAGAAGGTCAGAACAGAATTTATTAATCCAAAGTCCTTTAAGCATTCTCACAGATGCTCTGGCCAGGCTGAGCAGCAGTCCGTCAAGGCAACAGGCGCACAAATGGCATCTGGGGGCACGGCCATGGGAAGAACAGCCATCCCAGAGGGAAATCGATCCTTGGCTGCAGCTCAACAGCTGCGTCACAGGACCCTTCTCCTGGCACGCAGCAGAGAGACAGACGTGCCCTTGGTAGCACAGACGGCCACACTTAGCTGAGCACCACTAGAACCAAAAAGAAACCTCCAACATAGTGCTTCTAACATTCTGTAGGACACCAGCCACCTCGTCTCCCAGCCACGTCCACTGGAGGCTGGGGATGCGCTTGGGATGCACAACGGCACGCTGGCCCGTTCCTGTGGCCACCCCAGCACGAAGCTGCCCAGGGAACCAATGCCAGCATTTCAAACCCACACCAGCCTCCGAAGCCCGTGCAGAGCAGGGTCCCCCACGCAGCGCCGTGCAGCGGGGCCAGGGGCCGGGAGGAAGCAGAGGGCAGCACCGCTGCGGGCACAGGCAGCACCGCTGCGGGCAGCTGGCCACAGACCACATCCGCAGAAGATTGTATGCTGTTTGGCCCTTTATGAGGCAAGAGAAGGCAGCAGAGAAACACAACGAGAGAGACCAAATCCAGATCCCTCTAAGAGGATCAACACAGTATTCACATATTAATTAGGCTCTTCCTAGTAGACAGAGGGATTAAAGGAACCTGTGAGGAGAAGTGGCACAGGCTACAGCACCAACCAGTGTGCCTACGATCCTTTAAAAAATAAAAATCTGATCAGTTTCCCTTCTCCCAGTCTCTTCACGCTTCCCCTCCAAATTAGCAAGTTTCACTTTGCATCATTACACTTTTCAGCGACTTCTCCCAGGAAAAGTGGCTTCATCCCTGCCTGTGCCGCCCACGGGGATGTCAGCAGCGAGATGATCAGCTCCACATTCGGCTGCCCCTCAGCTGCACAGTTTTCCTATCTGTGTGCTGCCTCTGCTCTCCTTCCTTACACACCAGGAGCAGGACGAACAGACTAGAAGTTGGATATAAAAGACCATTCTGACATCAGCTGGTTAAAAAAGAAAAAAAAAAAGAAATGCTCTTTGGTAACACATGCTTGTGTCTTCAGCTCCAGAGGACCCTCAGAGTTTTGTTTTCCTGAAGGAAGCAGGTGGAAGCATATGGGTAAACAAAAGAGTAATTGAAAGTCACAATCATTAACGACGACATTTATTTTTTTAAATGGTGATTTTGCTAATTTTTTTTAAAGAACTTGGCATGATGGGAGTTGCCCTGCTACAGCAGACTCATCAGCATACAAGCAACTTGTGGATGTGCTGTAAAACCAAGAGTGAAAACCAAAAATCTGGTGCTTATCAGCTAAAACCTGACCCGAGCGAAGCCTCCTGATTTTACACTCTGAGGGAAGACACAGCGCTTTTCTGTACCTAAGGTGCCTTTTCCCATTTCTCCAGCCCAACAAAACACGGACGAGAAACACGAACAGCTGACATTTTCCAAGGCAAAACAGCAAAAGCCTACAGGGGAAAACAGAGGGGAAACTCAGTCCTTTTTTCCTTCTGCCAAATGGAAAGGGTTCACACTTGAGCAACGAGCATCAGCCCAAAGGTATCTGCTGCTCCCGAACGCTCCCTCCGGCACCTCCGTAGGCTTCGCACCTTGACCTTCAATGATACCACATCCACCAGCACTCTGCAGCACGGGCCCCCTCCGACCCACCACCTTCACCCCAGCGTCTGCCAGCAGCCCTTTAGCACTGGATACACCCAGGGGTGCATCGTTTCCCGCTGCGGCACCGCACGCAGCCACGGACGAGCGCCAGGCATCCTGCAACGTGCAGAGCACAGACAGATCCTCTCCCGTCCGATTTACAATCAAATCTAAACAGAAAGATAAAACAGCGCTAGCAGACAGACTGCAGCTCCCCGGTCAGCGTGACTCAGAGCCCAGCAAGAGGAAGAGCGGGGAAGGCTCCCGCAGGCCCCGCTCCGCGCGGCCGCAGCGCCTTTGGCAGCGCTCCCACGGCGGGATGCAGCGGTCACGGCTCGGCACGGCACAGCTGGGGACCGCTGTTAGTCACAAAGCAATGACTTCACCTCCTTGATTCCCCTTCTACAATCCACAACAGTGCGTGCAACGCAGAGATTAATACTTATACCAGGGGGTTTGTCGGACACTATTCCTTTGTCTCCCGAATGGAAACGCACGGAATCAGGAAATTATCTGGTCCTGATGCAGGGAGTCTCATTTGCAATTGAGCAGAGCAAGGAACAAATGGGACCTGGCTGTTTGTTAAACCCAAGCAGAGCAAGCTCGTCCCATGCAGAGGCTCAGGGATGCTGGCGCCCCGAGCAGCCACGGCACGGCCTGCCGCTCTCAGACCGGGCGGTTCGGGCAGCAGGACCGGTCACGTCCACAACCCACGGAACAGAGGGGTCTGCTTCAG